>JAJEJH010000874.1:0-74582 GCA_026122585.1 Anacardium occidentale | reverse complement strand
GAAAGGAAGCAAAGTTCGTTTGCTAATCCAAGAGTTTGTGAAAAAAAGATCCAAATCTTCTCTACAAATACCTGGGACTGTAGAGCATATATTCCTGTCAACATTCAGATCTGAAAGGAGACATTTAATGACGCCTGAGAAATCCATTTCACACCTTCCGTATGAGAAATCAATAAGCTTGTTCTTCAATACCCAATTATCATCAATAAAGTAGAGCTCCATCAGAGTGTACTCCATAAGATACAACTCAAATTTCAAATGGAAATTACATGACAGTTTATTGAAATATCCACGAAGCTTCTCCTTCTCCTCTCTGTAAACATGGAGTATGTCAGCCTTTATGGACTTTAATGATGGAAATCCATACTTAACGATGATTCTTGCAGCATCCAAATGATTCAATTCTTCATCAATCACAGATTTTTCTTTGACAACAGTTGAAGCAACCAATTCATTTGTTTCAACAAATGCACCTTCATCTGGACTTCTGTTACGACGACGGCATCTTTCTAAATGATTTTTCAGATGTGTAGTTCCTTTCTTGCTTGAACCCTGAAACTTCCTCTCACAATGTTTGCATAAAGCCCATTCTTTCCCGTCTTCTTTATGTTTTGTGAACTCCTGCCAAACCTTTGAATTCAACTTTCTTCTTTTAGTACATAGTAACTTCTTCGAGCCTGCATTCATTGTCTCACGTTCATGATTTGAAGTAGGTTCAGAACCAACATTTTCTTCTCTAGTTTGGGTGATTTCCTGTCAAGACCATAAAAACAAGTAGGTACCTCCCCCATAAAAAGCTTGATTTGAGAATAATGAAAGAGATTGCTTCTTCATTAATGGATTCAATACATCAGTAAAAATCACACTATGCAAATAAACTATCATCATTCACTATGGAGACCGAATCTGATGTGGATTATTAAATTTTCGAGTCAAAATCTGTTCAACTATTCACTGTATTGATCAGATTATTGAGATTCAAAAGAGGCACGCAAAGCACTTAGAATTTCAGGGACCCGTAAACACTTCAATCTCAAAGATACCTGAAACAAGTTAATCTTTGATGCTTTGAATGCTTCAAGTGCCTCTTTTTGAGATCTCTTCGGTCTCAGGATAAATCCCAGCAAAAAAATTGAGTTAGGATTCTCTGATAATCAGAGCACATAGAATTTTGTTTCAGAAAATAGTACAAAACGTTAAGAACTTATGCATTTACATTACTTTCTATGGAGCAATGAAGTAAATATTCCTGTGATTAAATTCAAGATTAATAAACAGTATATAGATAGATAGGTAGAGACTCACCTGATCAGGATTTGGAAGTGTTTCAGTATCAACACCATTACTTGTTTGGAAATAAATCGTTGATCTTCCACCAGGCCAAGACATAATCAAAGTAGAAGAATACTTGGATTATGCAATTAGATTGAAATGATTCCTGAAATTCAGTATGAAGAATTTTGGCTTCTTGATCCTCTGCAAATGATGATGAAGAAAGTCAAAAATAAGAACAAGTGAAATCTAATTTTCTATTATTCAATTTGTGTAGTGGGCGGCATTTTTAATATGCAATTGTTCAGCGTGTTGACCGAGGAGGCCAGTATATTCAATTTAGATTTAAAATTAATATAACCTTTTATATATGAGTTGACTTATTTACCCTATTTTACAATTTTACAAAAAAATTACCCTAATAATTTATCTTCTATAATCAAAGATAATTACAATATTTCCCTCAGTTGATAAAAAATAAATAATCTTAATTTTTTTTTTTTTTTTTTTTTTTACAATTTTACCATTTCCTTACTCATTAAATTTTTAAGACAAAAACTTAGGATTCAATAAAAATAACCGCCCACGCCACCACCCACTACCATTTGTGGTTTTCGTGCTCTTTGAGTGTTGCGAGCTGATGAATAATGGACATACGTATATATTATGGTTTATTTCGGGTAAATTTGGGGAGATTTTGTCCATTTCGCTATAGAATTATACAAATTTAGGATCACGTGGTTATTGTTTTTGTTTTATAGGAATTTACATAATTTCGAGTTGAAACAAAACCAAGTGAGTATGCTCAAGACCAAAAATCACAACCGAGGCGAAGGATCGAAGAGCGGAATCGAAACCAAGCTGAGCAAACCTCATGCCGCGGCATGATGCTGCGGCATGAATGAGGTGCAGAATCCAAAAGCTCCAAGGCCGCGGCACATGATGAAAGCCTGCAAACCCTGCAAGACAGAAAGCTAGAGGCCGCGGCATAATGCCGCAGCATCAAAAGTCCTGAAGCCGCGGCATAATCAGCATTCAGCATTCCAGAGCCTTCATGCCGCGGCATCATGCTGCAGCATGCCCCAGCAGCAGCAGACAGACCCTCAGGCCGCGGCATGATGCCACGACATAGGCACTTTTCAACAGAATTTTACTTTGACTGAAATTCTTCCGTAACCCTAAGTATATATAATAATTTGTAATTTTAGAATAGAGGAGTGCCGTCCTAGGAGAGTTTTTAGGACAAAAACTTTAAGATTCAATTAAAATAACCACCCACGCCACCACCCAATACCACTTGTGGTTTTCGTCTTCTTTGAGTGTTGCGAGCAGCCATAGCGTGACTGGCTGTGTCGCTCTCCTCAAGTTGCAAAATAGCCTTTACTCCACATGATACATTAAAGCAACCGTAGTTAAAACCTACAGGGGTCTAACATAAAACTCAATAATAATAAAATTATAACAACAAACAAATCAATATATATTAAAATAACAACAAAAAAAATCCAAAAAAATATATTCTAAATCTTGAAGAATTTTTATTAAAAAATCTATTGGTAAACTATATATTTAAAAAAAAAAGATATAATTTCACTATATTTATCAATTTGATTCAATTTTATTGGATTTTATTTTCTAAAACTAAACCAAATGATATATTCGGTTTACAAAAATTTTAAAACTGTAATCATCTATGAGACAACTAAACCATGGTTTTTGGTTTGGATTGAACTGGATCGAATTGATTCGATTTTTGTGCACCTTAATAGGTACATGTTTGGTTATTTAACAGTTGAGGTATCGAATTTTGTCATGGGATTAAGTCCTTTGGCAATAAAAAAAATTTTGCAAGGAGATTTCTTTTTTAAAACAAGTACAAACTAAGTTTTGCTTTTTTTTAAATTGAGCTTCAAGTAAAAAAATGATAGATTTTTTGAAATCAGGAAATAAAACTCTTATTTGATCCATACGTTCTTCGAGTAAGAAAATAGAACAATTACCCAAACCGCGCATTCCTTTTTGATATACTAGTCATTGTCTTACAGCCAAAATCTAGTCTCAGTACAAAAAAAATTGCTTTTAGTATTGGAATATTAGCATCGAATAGTATCCAATGTCTATTGGTCTCAAATCAAAGTCGGATTTGAAGATTAGTATCCGACAAAAAGCTTTTCTTGTAGTATCGATAGTTATCCGATACTATTTAGAATTGAAAAATATACCTGATTTGAATTTGATACTATTCATTTATTGTAATTGAAATTTAACATCGGAATATGTTCCAATGCTATTTTGAATATCATTGTTGGATTATTGTTCGATACTATTTTCTTTATTTTTTTGTGCTTGTTTTTTTACAATGTTTTTATAACATCAAAAAATGTGTCAATGTTATTTCATATTTAGTTTTCAATTTTATTTTCATTGTCATTAGTTAGTATCGACTTATGAGCCGACACTGTTTTATATGTATTAAAATTTAGCATCGAACAATGATTGGATGTTAATTTTTTATACTTGAAAGCCGCAAATTGAAATTTATTGTCATATATTTTTTCATACTGGGTGACTATAGCATTGGCTTTCTAGCTGATGCCGTTTTATCTTGGTTGCCTATTGGTCTCGAATCAAAGTTGGATTTGAAGATTAGTATCCGACAAAAAGCTTTTCTTATAGTATCGGATAACTATTTAGAATCGAAAGATATATCTGATTCTAACTTGATATTATTTATTTATTGTAATTGAAAATTAACATCGGAATATGTTCCAATGCTATTTTGAACATCATTGTCGGATTATTGTTCGATACTATTTTCTTTATTTTTTTGTGCTTTTTTAGTTTACAATGTTTTTATAGCATCAAAAAATGTATCAATGCTATTTCATGTTTAGTTTTTAATTTTATTTTCATTGTCATTAGTTAGTATCGACTTATTAGCCAACACTGTTTTATATGTATTAAAATTTAGCATCGGACAACGATTGGATGTTAATTTTTAATACTTGAAAGCCACAAATTGAAATTTATTGTCATATAATTTTTCATACTGGGATACTATAGCATTGACTTTCTAGCTGATGCCGTTTTATCTTTGTTGAAATATAGCATCAGATTATTTTTTAATGCTATTGTTTACAATTTAATTGTTCAGTATTAACTCGGTATCCAATGCTAAATAATGTTTAACGAAATATAGTATTGCTATAATTTTTCGATGCTATTGTGAAAGTAATATTCATTTGCTTTCATTTAGCATCGGCTCCTTTGTGCCAATGCTGCGATGCTACTTGGACAGAGAATCGGTGCTAATTTTTAATACAGTATAGTCACGAATATGTTCTTGCCCATTTTCACTGCACGAAAAAAACAAAAAAACTCTAAATCTCTACTGCTCTGTCTTCCAAAAATTGCTGCTCCTTCTTGCCACAACGCTGCTCCATCTTGCCGCCATTACTCTCCCTGTCGGCTTCTAAGACTGCTGCTACTCCACTTCGGCGTCCAGGTAAACTCCATTCCCATGCCGGATTTGATTACTTGGGTTTTTCAACCTGTTTTTTCTTCCCATAATGAGCTTTAATTTGATTCCTATTTGAAGTTTAGTTGAATTATTCTAGTAAAATTTCAGTATATTACTTCAAATTATAAACAGCATTAACAGTTTTGAAGTGCGTAAATAATATTGAAAGAAAAGACGACAGAAAACAGAAAATTTGTTCTTTATCATTTCTTTTGTCTTCTGGTCAGTCATTGATTGTTTGTTCTCTAACAAACTGACGAAATAAATAATAATAAAAGGAGTTTGACTGTTTATTGTTGTTTCATTTGGTCCAGTTTGACCCTTTTTACAATTGACTTTTCAATAATGACATCAAAGCATGTGAAAGCCTATTTTCTCCCTTTCGACTCACAAAAGATGATATTATATATGTGAGATGATGATATTATATGTGTGTAAAATATCACAGCAATTGTTGGAAAACAACAGTAGACAATTTAAAGGAGAAGATTGAGAGCAACCATTTTTTTTCCTTTTTTCTAAGAATTTATTTTGTAAAATAAAAATGAGAAATTGAATATTGTGTTTCCTAATTTTGAGAATGATATTGGTGCTCATTTTGAAAGCAATATTACTATTATTATTTTCTTTTTCTACTTTTGATTGAAATATTGAAAATGTGAATAATTGAGTTGCCTTGAGAACCTAGAAAAGAGAATTTCTCTATAATCTGATTTTGCAGTTGATTTGTTTGAAATTGGTTAAAAGTCCAGTATAAAGTGTTTATTGGTTTTATTTTATGATTTTTGTGATTATTGAAATGTTTATATTTTGGGATTGTGTTTTCCGTGTTGGGTATGGGTTTAAGAATTTTATTTGATCAATGTTCCATTTATTTTTGTGAAAAATGATTTAATTTAGACGTAAAAGTGATTTAGGAAGAGTTAGGGTCTTTTTTTTACCTATGAGATGAAAGGTTTGACATGAAAGTCATTAAAATTCTCTCAATATGTTTCATTTTCCAAGTAGGAGTGATCATGATCATTAAGCAGATCATGTCTACCGATGAGATTTTGACGGAGAGGATAAAAATTAATAATTTTTTTTAAAAGGGTTTTTTAGTGTTTTAGGAAAATTTTACTAGGGAAAACTTTGTCTAGGGAAAAATTAAATTTTTAATGGGAAAAATGGGGGTTTAATGATATTCTAAAGGCATTAATGACTCTTAGGTGTTAACTGATATCTTATAATAATCCTGAAGAGAGGGTTTTTTGAGATTATACTAGCCGACAACTACTAATATATATATATTAGTTTGAGTTAGAATTTGATGAGTTTCATTTTAGTTAACTAAAAAAATTGAAAACTTTTTCAATGTTTATTTCATGAACATGTATGGAGAGGACGCATTTACAAAATCTATAAACATTTAATTTAGATTTTCTGTATCGATTCAGGTTGTATATATTGTATATATATTGTTGAAATATTAGATCAGATTACAGTTTTTATTTTGTATATACATTTACAATATCAGATATACTGTTATTTATCGGAAATAATTGAAAAAAATAGATATGGATGATCTGTTCAAAACTGATATAATATATGTGATGCATAGCTGCCATTTTGGAGAACCTTGATTGCATCGCCTATGTTGGCAACATATGCAATGCAATGCAGCTCCCTTTTTCTCCTCTTTAGTTTAGGCATACAAATTTTACTGTCTACATATATTATTGTATTATAATTGGTATTTTTAAAAATAAAAAAGGGTAAATGACCTTTCAAACTCACTGAAACTTACTCAAAATAAAAAAAAAAAAAACAAAAGAGCTTTCTCTTAACTCAGTAAACCCTAGTAAAAGACAAAAAGAGATAAACAGTCAAGTAGAATTCTCTTGAATTCTCCCAGGCAGGTGAATTAACTTTGATTTTTGTTTGACTTAACTCACGAAAATTAATTTATAAACAATTAGTGTTTCTAAACTAAGTTGAGCTTATAAGTATTTGGAATTTTAAGTAGTATGCCATTATAAGAAAAACCGTTTTTAGAATAGAAAAATTAGCATCAAATAGTATCAGATTAGCTTTGGATTAGAAGCAGAAAGATAATGACCATTATCAAATCAACATCCCATAGTAATTTGATAGACTAGTATTGGTTTGATACTATTTAGCATTAGACTTAGTTTTTTTATTCTAATTCGTTAGTAACTATCATCAGATGTTTCATTCTGAAACTAATTTGATATATATTAGCATCATATTATTTTCGGTTGCTAATTTTTTTATTTTTTTTTATGTAATATTTAAGTGGCATCGGTTTATATGCCAATGCTAAATTTTATAATGAATTGTAGCATCTGAGATAATAATATTAACCTTGATCCAATATTATTTAGCATCAGACTTATGTTTCGTTGCCACTTTTTATATGATTTATAAATAATTTTAATATGATGTTTATATAACATCGGCGTATTATCCAATGCCAATTTATTTAATTAAATTGATTCAGATTATATCAGGTGCTAATGTTTTAATTAATCAAAACAGCAATTCGCTCCACCATTTCGCCTACGTCTATTCAATCCCTAAATAAATTCGTCTATTCAACGACAGATTCCGTCACTTCGCATCCAACAGCCGCCAGACACAGCGAGGCGCCGAAACCAAGGTAAACGCCGGAATCTAAGCTCTGTTTATGGGAAATTGTTTGTTTACTTTGATTGACATATAAATGATAAGACTTTGCCACTCTGGCAAAATGGAAATGAAAAATTACTGGTGAAGTAACAGCTTGGATTGCTCTCATTTCTATAGTCAATGCCGTATCTCTTTGATTTGATATGTAATGCTTTTAGTGTGTGTAGAAATTTGTATATCTGGATTTGGATTATGTTTTGGCTTCAAGTAGTGATTGTTTGGGTTGATTTATGAATCATCTTATGTACAAACCGAGTGCAAAGACGAGTTGAAATTGTGTTGGTGCCTGCAACAAACTCAAAACCTTTTAACAACTAAGTGATGAAAACTTAAGGACCTGCAGCATATAAATGCATGGTTGGAGAATGCTATTTGAATAACTAGTTTATGTATGTTGAAACAATTTTATTATTGTCTTAATTGCATCAAGAAATGTTTTTGATCTGCTGCAGGTATCACTTTTATTTCACTTTTGTTTTTATAACCTTCATTTATTGAAATATAAAAATGAGTTATTTCTTCTCAAGTTCGTAACATTTGACGTATGTTTAAATCAGTCTATAATGAATGGACATTTGACGTTTGTTTAAATCAGTCTATAATGAATGCATACGTAATGATAAATAATTCCAGGCTGGTATGTATGGTATTGTAATTGGATTAAAGCTTTGTGTATATAGTTTTTGTTTGGTCAAGTCTAAGCATCTAAATTAGCATAAACTTCCATTTAAATTTTACTCATGTATTAAATTAGTTTATTGGCGGTGATTTGCATTATAAATTTTGGTATATGTGTTATATATTGACTTGCATGATAAATTATGGATTATTTCCTAGGAAAGTCAGCTGAAAAGTCTTTGCTTAATAAAAGACAAAGCATTGAAGATGTCAGCATCTAAAATTCTTAGACTTCCAAGAAGATTAATATATTCTTAAAGTGATCATCCTGCTGCAACTCTTATCGACCGTAATCAAATGTAATTGCCAGTTGATGAATGTAATGGGGCCAAAATGGATGAATAAATAAACAAACCTAAGGGCCAATCCAAAAGATGGTTTTTGTTTGGTTAAACTATTTCTAAGTGACCGAAAAATAATTGATGTATTCGGTAATAGCTTATAAATATATTTTATTATAAAAATAATAAAAAATAGTATTAAATTATTATATTAACTCAATTTATATAAGTAAATAAAATAACTAAATTAATAAATTCATATAGGTGAAAAAAAGTTATTGCAAAACACAAAAAAAGTATAAAATAAATTGGATATTTACTTTGTTGATGAAGAGAGAGCAATGAACCCTAACCCTTCATATGAATAGACAGGAATTTTTTGTAAAAGTGTGAGTTGATTTCATTAATCGAATAAAGTTATATGATGAAATTTTAAAATTAAACAGGAGTAATATGGTAATATATTTAGTCAAAATAACTTATAAGTAGAGTGCTTAAAGGATGTATATAGATTATAAACTCTTAAATTCAATTGATTTGTTTATTTATGATTTTTTTTGGTTTATAAACAAAAATAAATAAATAAATTGGAGGGAACTAACTTTTTATTTTAGTGCTTATAAGTACTTTATTTATAAGTTACTTTGACCAAGTATATTATTACTTTACTTCTATTAATTTAATTCTAAAATTAAATTATATTTGCTTATAAAATATTTATTTTTTTATTTCTAAAACCCATACATATAAATTTTTAATAAAATATTTGCATACAACACATTTATTTATTTAATTCTAAAATTAAATTATATTGTAATATAGTCGAAATATATTTTCATAATATTATAATAAAAAATTAAATTAATATAATTTATTATTTGATAAAATTATTTAGTACCCTTTTTAGTCATTTTAATAATAAAATCTACTTATAAATAATATTTTATTAAATATGTTAACTGTTTATCAATCACTTATAAGTACTTTAATAAAATACTTAATTGTTTAAAATTTCAAATACTTATAAACTCAATTTAGTTTATAAGCACTAATTGTTTATAAGCTAATTTTCATAACTTAAGTCAAACAAATTCTTACAAGCATTAAAATCAAATATTGGTAATTCTTTCTTTTTTGGTTGTTTATAAGCCTAAAAAGTATCATAAACAAATTAGTCAAATTTAATTTAAGAACTTCTAAATTAGTTTGACCAACTTATAAGCAAAGATAAATACCTTCTATATACCAAAGGTGTTAAAATATCTGACCAACAAGATGACTATTGGCCCTTATGCTAAAAGACATAAAATCCCTTGCATTAATTAATTACATTATAGCCCTTCTAATTACAAGTTTAAGACACTTAAGCCCCTAATTGGATTCAATTCGAATTGATCTAGTTTGGATTAGATTAACTAAGGATTGGACTCATTTTCATAAATGAGTCAAATTCGAGTCAATAACAAAATTATAGACTTGTTAAAATTATGATTATGAATATAGACCCCATTTGATAAGATCATGTTAAAGTCTTCTTTTGCATGAGTTTTGATATTATGTGTAGAATTTGAAATTTTTTTTTTTTCCAAGATTTAGTTGAGTTAAATATCATCCATTCAAAAGAAGAAACATTTGGAAGTAGCAACTTATTACTTTTAAAATATCAAAAAAACTAACGTTGTTATTATGTAACATTTAAGTTTATTTTCTTATGGAGGAAATTTGTAACTTATTACTTTTAGATTACTTACCAAAAAAACTTATTACTTTTAGATTGAGTCAATTAGTAATTAGTCTCTTAATGGTATGTTATCTTTCTGTTTTGTATTAATTTCCTATACTTTATGTATTCTCATTCCTTTATAAAGAGGACATCTAGGATATTCAAGATATACCAAAATAAAAATTTTCATTTGCATTTCAAATCTTTTTAAAGCATATTTTTAGTAAACAAAAAAATCAATAACAATAGCTCAAATCAATGTTTTCACAATTATTCTTGTAGCACTTGTGCTCTCTATAGGTAGAAGTAAAATTTTTTTGTTCATAATAAATTATTCTTCATTATTCTAAATCAAGTTTATATTAGTTTGCATGTTTAATTTGATATTTAAATGATGCCTGTCGTTCTAGGTCAAATTTATTCCGAATGCTATTGTTTTTCTTTAAAATATTTTGTTTTATGTATAACTTTATTTTCATGATCAATATACGTATAAAATTAATTTTTTGTGATCAATATTTATATGGCTAGTTTTACCATATCACAAAGTTGACTTGGTGATACAACATTTCTTGATCCAATACATCGTAAGGCTCATGAATTTGGGAGCCAATTTACCCTTCTTGTCAAACCTCAATACATGTTTGTAGGGAGTTGCTCTAAAAAATACCTTATCTCCCATCTAAACTCTATCTCTCTACGTTTCTTATTTGCATAACTCTTTTGGTGATGCTAGACCTGTCTTATCCTTTATTTGATCACTTTAATCTGCTCAATTATTATCTGTGTCATCTTTGGTCATACTGTAGCCTCTAAAGAATCTCTCTCTCTAATCTCATCTTAATGAATTGACGATTTGTATCTCCTACCAGATAATGTCTCAAAAAGGGCCATCTGAATCATGGACTAATGGTTGTTATTATAAGTAAACTCCATTAAAGGCAACAACTCTATCCAACTAGTCTGAAAGTCTATACAACATGCTTATAGCATATCTTCCAAAATTTGGTTTACTCTCTCTGTTGGATTGAAGTGCAATTTGATCTCTAAACCCCTTTGTGAACTAGAATGCTAATAAGATCAAAAGTCTCTATCTAAGATGATGACTCTGGGTACCTTATGTAATTTAACAATCTATCTGATATAAAACTGACCCAACTGATCTGTAGTTATCCCCTCTTTGATAGGTAAAAAATAAGTAGACTTACTTAGTCTATCAACAATTACCCTAATATTATTGTACCATCATTGAACCTTAGGAAGTCCTAAGATGAAAATAGTTTACTATTTTCACTCAAGTATGCTTAATGACTATAATAATCTAAAAGGTCTTTGGTGCTCTGTATTGACTTGTTGACAAGTCAAACATTTGGCCACAAAATCTGTTATTAGCTCAGATGCATTGAATAAACTAAGCTATGAGCCTCACTCAGAATCCTCTATCTCAACTCTACATCCTCTAACTCACATACTCTACCTCTAAACCTCAAAATCTCATATCTGATCTCATAGCTAGTCGCTAAAATCTCTCTGACCTTTTGAATTATACTCTATACCCAATTATTTGTCATCTAACAACATAGATACAATCAAAAATCTAGAGAACCTAATTGTCACAATCTTAATATTCTCTATACTAATCTCATATTATCATTTTCTCTGGACATAAATCCTTAATAAAACCATTCTCTTACTCAAAGTATTTGTAACAATATTAGCTTTAAGAGGACGATATCTAATCTTGCAATTATAGTCTTTAACCAACTTTAACCATCTTCTCTGTCTCATATTCAACTCTTTCGAGATAAATAAATAATTTAAACTTTTATAATCAAAATAAATGTAACATTTTACACCATATAAATAATGTCTTTAGATCTTTAATACAGAGACTACTGCAACCAACTTCAAAGCATAAGTAGGGAATCTCAACTTATAATCCTTTAATTGTTTGGAGGTATAGACAATTACCCTATCAGACTATATTAACATTGCTCCAATCCTCTGATGGGATGCATTTGCATATGTGTTGAATTCTAGTCCCTTCTTAGGCAATGCTAACATTGGAGTACTGGTTAACTTTTACTTTAACTCTTAGAATTGAGCGTCACACTCTTCGGTCATACAAATGGCATATTTCTTTAAGTCAAAGCAATCAAGGGTCTTACCAATCTCAAGACTCCCAAAAGGAATCTCTTATAATATCCTACCCATCTAAAAAAACTCCTTACCTCATTGGCTATCATCGGCCTTAACCAAGTCAACATAACTTCTGAGATCCATTGATATTCTATTGAGTGATACATGTGTCTAAGAAAAGTCTCATTGTTTAGCAATAATTCACACTTAGCAAACTTCATGTATAACTACTTGTCTCTCAACCTTCAAAGCACAAATATGAGATACTCCTTATGCACTTTTATACTCTTTAAGTAGAGTAAGATGTCATCGATGAACACTTTTATAAATCTTTCAAGACAATTTTAAAATACCATATTCATTAAATCCATAAATACTATTGGAGCATTTGTCAGTCCAAATGGTATCACTACAAACTCGTAGTGGGCATACCTTGTCTTAAAGACAGCCTCAGGTATATCTCTATCTGCTGTCATCTAATAATACCCACCCCTCATATCTATCTTGGAAAACATATTAACACCTCTCAATTGGTCAAACAGGTCATCAATCGTGGGCAAGAGATACTTATTCTTCATAGTCACCTTATTTAGCTTTATCTAATTAATATACATTTCCATCGACTTATCTTTATTCTTGTGAAGCAGAATAGAAACACCTCAAAGTGATCAACTTAATTTGATAAATCTCTCATCAATTAGCTCCTAAAGTTGTTTTCCAACTCTTGAAACTCAATTACAGCCATCCGATATAGAACCTTAGAAATTAGAGCTATATTAAAAAATAGCTCAATACTAAACTTTAACCCTCTCTTTGAAAGTGACTTTGGTAAATCATCTAGAAACTCTTTCACAATAGGCACATCCTTGATACTTGGCCTAGATCTGCTCTTGCAAATTACATTGGCCAAGTATCCTATATAACCCTAGCTTAACATCTTTCTTGCTTTAATAGACAATATCAATATACTATAGGCTTTGCCCTCTTCAAAGACAAACTGATTAAGGTCTAACTACCACGTAACCGTTTTTCTCTTATAATCGATCTCTACTCTATAGCTACCTAGAAAATTCATGTCTAAGATTATGTCAAAATCGATTAGCTCTAATATGATCAAATTTATCCTCAATTATCTACCAAAAATGTTAATCTCCTAATCTAGTAAAACCTAGTCACTCATCACTATACCTTCATTTAGCATCTCTACAAAGATACTCTTACTTGTCACACTAAGAATTAACCTTAATCTCTCTAGTACCTCTCTAAAAATGAAACTATATATGACACCATAATCAACCAATACAAATAAAAGAGTATGAAAGAAAAGTAACT
The DNA here is from genome assembly GCA_026122585.1 of Anacardium occidentale. NCBI lineage: Eukaryota > Viridiplantae > Streptophyta > Magnoliopsida > Sapindales > Anacardiaceae > Anacardium > Anacardium occidentale. Next base: position 60,949 of record JAJEJH010000874.1, on the reverse strand, counting down.
AATTGATAACTATATGAGGAAAATCCTCTCCCTAGTCTTGCGTCATTGAATATACTTTGACTCTACCTCTTCCTTCTAAAGTACCTATACCTCCTCTAAGTACACTAGTACCACCTCTAGTAAAACCATTGTTTCTCTTGACTGGACCAATATGCCTCAACTTGGCCCAATACAACTTCTGAATGGCTTAACACCTCCTTTGCTCAAGTACTCAGAAAGTTGATGACTTAATTGGTAGCATCTAAAATAAACATTTCATCCCACCAGACACTCCCTAAAATATCTTTTATTACATGTCCCACAAACAAATTACTTAAATCTTTACTTCGTACTTCTCTTAAATGATTTCTTCTACTGAATTTGTTTCTTATCCTTGTTTTCACCTCTATTTGTTGATCTAGAAAACATCCCCATCCTTTGAAGACACGTCTCTAACCTTAAAGCTTTGCCCAACACCTCTCTAAATCTTTAAAGGGAAGTAGCTCTTGTCATAACAATTTTAGCTATGGCAGGATGTAAACTATGGAAAAACTTTTCACTCTGCTAATCTTAAACCCCTATTAAGTTTGGTACAAACCGTTTCACGACATTGAACAAGATCTCATACTCCTTAACTGTGATTGACCTCTGTATCAACTCAGTGAACTTTTGTGCCTTGGAATAAACCATATCTACACTGCAGTACTCCTCATTAAACAATCTCCTAAACTTTGTCTAAGTCAAACTCTCCTCATCAACTGATGTCCTTGTAAAGTTTCACTAAACCCCTATGTCACTTATAAGTATATAGACTGCATATCTTACCCTCACTCTATCTGTCATAGAAAATATACCTATAGCACTCTTAAAAGCCTTAATCCACTCCTCTACCACTATAGGATCTTTAGATCTATTAAATTTCAAAGGTTGATGAACCTCTAGCAGACTATAGATTAGGTGAAGTCTCTTTGAATTGTTAATACCTATAGACTCTTACCCTGAACTCTACCTTAGATATTTACCTATTTTTGGCATTTGAAAACTGTCTCTCATCAACTGTGGGTATCCTTCCTTCACTGAGTCCTGATAGGCACCACCTTTCATCGACTTACCTTTTACTAGCTCCTACATATCTCCCCTAATAGGCTACTGAAATCCTTCTTTCATCACCTCTTTAATAATTTCCCTCTCATTCTTTTATCTAAGAGACACTTGTGAGTCTTGAAATCTTCTGCTCTTACTCATAGCTCTTACTAATGTGCTACTCTTGCCTTTAACAAGTTTAGGTAGATGAGGTCTCTTATCTAGAAGATTGTAAACATAAAAGCGGGTTAAAACATGGAATTCATACTAAATCATACATTACTATACTTATGTTGAGGGGAACCATGAACATTAGCTATACACTACCTCTGCACTCACACAGTTCAAAAATAATGTATTTTGAAAAAAACACTTTTCAAAAATATGGCTCAAATATGCTCTAATACCATGAATTATGCTATAGGTAAATTAGTCTTTTAAACATACTTTTATCATCATCAAACCATTAAGGGTTAAATAGAAAAAAAAATGAAAATTTATTATAGTGGCTAGTATCTAGATGAACCGTTTGTTCCACAAACATGTATTAAAAGCATACATTCGCAGTATTAACACATTTAATTTAGGTTCTCTAGTGTTGATTTAGGGTGTGTGTGTATGTGCATATATATATATATATATATATTATACATATGATTGTTTATGACATTGAAATATTAGACTAGACACTAGCAGACCTAAGGGGGATAAAAAATGGTTATTTGACCTCCCTTAGATTTGGAAAATTAATAGTTTATACATAAAGAAAAGATCAATATAACCCCTAAAACTTTACACTAACCTTCTTAGATTTCACTCTTTGTTATTAACCCCTATTAAATACTTTTATGGTATCAAATGTACACTTTTTGGTACAAGGAATTTTTTCCTCGATACAATGTCTATGCCATGTATTCCCTATTTCAAATGTATAATGAAAAATTGGTAGGGGTGTACAAGATTTAGTTTGTTATAGTTAGGGTTATATTTAAACTAAATCAAATTTGAGTTTATATATGTTTGGATTCGTGTTCTGCTTCATGTGTTCAATTTGGGTTTGTGCTTGTATTCGACAAACTTTAATAAAATTTGAGTTCGGTTCAAGTTTGGTTCATTACTGTAGCAAAATTTATTTATTTATAATAAATATATTTATTATGATTTATTGGAAACACAAACATATTTATTATAAATGGTTGAAAACGTAAATATATATATATTATGATTCATTAAAAAGACAAATATATTTATTATGATGTATTAGAAACCTAAATATATTTATTTTGACTTGTTAAAAACGTAAATATGTTTATTATAATTTATTGGAAACATAAATATATTTATTATGACTTATTAGAAATATAAAGGTATTTATAATTTATTAAAAAATAAAATTATAATTATAATAAAAAAATTCAATTTGAGTTTGCGAATATGTTTAAATTTGGTTTGCATAGTTTAGGTTCGAGTTCATTTTCAAAAATGTTCAATATCATAACTTGAGTTCGAATTAGAATAGTTTGTTTTGGATTTGTTCGAGTTAAACTTAAAGAAGAATTTGAATATATTCAGTTTGAATCCAATCATAGGTATAGCTTATGAAAAATTTTCAAATCAAATTAAAAGAAAAAGACAAAATTTTATATCAAACCAAGTCATTTTAATTTTCAGACAAAACAAAATCAAACTAAAAAATTATAGTTTGGCTATTAAAATTATAACTTAAAATTTCATTAATTTGACTTTTGGCTCAATTTTCCTTCCATAGGTAAGTGGTAAGATATTTAAAATTCATCTAAACTGAACATGCGAAAGGTTAGTAGAAGACAAAAGTAGGGATGAATACGAACCAAATCAGATTTAAACACCTTTGGGCTTGAATGAAAAATAATTTGACTCAAATTCAGTTTGAGTTTATTGAGGCTAAACTAAGGGTGTTTTGAGTTTGCTTTGAATATAAAATAATTCGGTTTGCATTTGTGGTTCATATTTATTATGATTCAGATATTGTTTTGTTAATAAGTCGTAAACTTGAGTCATGAATCTGAGCTGTAAAATCGAATTGTAAATTTAAGCCATAAACTAGAGTCAAACTTGAATTACGAATTTGAATCATAGATTCGAACCATAAATTTGATCCAATTGAATTGAACCAAACTACTAATTCGAATTTGACTCAATTTTAAAAAATGAGTCGATTTTTCTAGTTTGAACTCAATTGAAATTCAAACTAGAAGAATTTGAATCAAATTGAATTAGCTTTGTTCGGGTCAAACCCTAGAAAAAGGTAACGGGCAAAAAAAGTTAAGCATATGAAGCAAAACACAAGTGAATATTTTACTTCTGCATAAACTCAATACCAGAGCCACTGACTGCAATGACCAATAGAAATCATGTTGAACAACAAATTTTAAGATCAATGGTTACCCTGTTATGGAAAGCCAAAAAATAAACAAGAAAATTAAAGAGAAAACTTATTTTTATCAAATACCTTAGTAATTTTGAGGGTTTTCCAGCCAGCTTTTTGTACATAGCAAAGCCTTTTTCAAGTCAACATCCAGTCCTTCACAATGAAAAATTTTACAAAGTTCAGCACCCAAATGGTAAGAATCTTTAGTGAAACCAGGAGTAGAAATAGGCATCGCCAAGTAATCTCGTGCCATTCTTCCAAGTGTTGGAAACTTTCGAGAGTTGGTGTGCCACCAAGCCAGTATGTCAAACTCTTCAACAGAAGGAATTTTAGGCTCCACCAAATATAAATCAAGTTCTGAATTTGAAGATTTACAAGGCCTCCCAAGGGTGTCTAGCATTCTCGGAACTTTTGCATATTCATTATAAACATTATCAACTTCATTGATGATTTTCTTGAGTCGTGTGTTGGCATCCTGGCCATATAATTCCATGTACCAACTTACTACCATGTCCATATTGAATCGTGGATCGAGAACCACTGCAATTACTAGAGCCAAGTTACACTGACTCCGATACTTGTCAAAATATTTCTCTCTAATAGATGATGCTATTTCACGAACAAAATAGTTGTCGCTTTCTCCCCATTGGAGTATATTCATATATATGTCACAGACCTTGGGGAAATAGACATTTGCGGTAGTAAAGTTGCTCCTAGACAGATTATTAGCAGCATCTTTTAACACATGCGCACACTCATATGCCACTGTTGTTTTATACCAGCTCTCATCTGTCAAATTTATTAACTTGAAATTAGGATCTATCGTTTCAAGCTCACAAAATGCTTCTTTATACCCCAATGCACTCTCAAGCACCTCTAATTCATCAGAAATCCATTTCTTAGGAAGGCCTTGAGAACTCACCTTCTTGCCCATGGACTTAGCTTTGTTTAATGCAGCTCGAAGCCTATTTTCATTCGATGGCGTCACGCGAACATAGCTGAAGGACTTCCTTATTTGACTTAGTAATTCTGCAATCCAATTCGGCCCATTTTGAACAGTCCGCTTAAGATTATCTACCAGCCAATGAATGGGTAACACATTCTCGTTGAAAGGAAGTAAAGTTCGTTTGCTAATCCAAGAGTTTGTGAAAAAAAGACCCAAATCTTCTCTACAAATACCTGGGACGGTGGAGCATATATTCCTGTCAACATTCAGATCTGAAAGGAGACATTTAATGACGTCTGAGAAATCCATTTCACACCTTTCGTATGAGAAATCAATAATCTTGTTCTTCAATACCCAATTATCATCAATAAAGTAGAGCACCGTCAGAATGTACTCCATATCATACAACTCAAATTTCAAATGGAAATGACATGACAGTTTATTGAAATATCCGCGAAGCTTTTCCTTCTCCTCTCTGTAAACATGGAGTATGTCAGCCTTTATGGACTCTAATTATTTAATTTAGACGTGAAAGTGATTTAGGAAGAGTTAGGGTCTTTTTTCTACATATGAGATGAAAGGTTTGACATGAAAGTCATTAAAATTCTCTCAATATGTTTCATTTTCCAAGTAGGAGTGATCATGATCATTAAGCAGATCATGTCTACCGATGAGATTTTGACGGAGAGGATAAAAATTAATAATTTTTTTTAAAAGGGTTTTTTAGTGTTTTAGGAAAATTTTACTAGGAAAAACTGTCTAGGGAAAAATGGAATTTTTAATGGGAAAAATGGGGGTTAAATGATATTCTAAAGGCATTAATGACTCTTAGGTGTTAACTGATATCTTATAATAATCCTGAAGAGAGGGTTTTTTGAGATTATACTAGCCGACAACTACTAATATATATATATTAGTTTGAGTTAGAATTTGATGAGTTTCATTTTAGTTAACTAAAAAAATTGAAAACTTTTTCAATGTTTATTTCATGAACATGTATGGAGAGGACGCATTTACAAAATCTATAAACATTTAATTTAGATTTTCTGTATCGATTCAGGTTGTATATATTGTATATATATTGTTGAAATATTAGATCAGCTTACAGTTTTTATTTTGTATATACATTTACAATATCAGATATACTGTTATTTATCGGAAATAATTGAAAAAAATAGATATGGATGATCTGTTCAAAACTGATATAATATATGTGATGCATAGCTGCCATTTTGGAGAACCTTGATTGCATCGCCTATGTTGGCAACATATGCAATGCAATGCAGCTCCCTTTTTCTCCTCTTTAGTTTAGGCATACAAATTTTACTGTCTACATATATTATTGTATTATAATTGGTATTTTTAAAAATAAAAAAGGGTAAATGACCTTTCAAACTCACTGAAACTTACTCAAAATAAAAAAAAAAAAAACAAAAGAGCTTTCTCTTAACTCAGTAAACCCTAGCAAAAGACAAAAAGAGATAAACAGTCAAGTAGAATTCTCTTGAATTCTCCCAGGCAGGTGAATTAACTTTGATTTTTGTTTGACTTAACTCACAAAAATTAATTTATAAACAATTAGTGTTTCTAAACTAAGTTGAGCTTATAAGTATTTGGAATTTTAAGTAGTATGCCATTATAAGAAAAACCGTTTTTAGAATAGAAAAATTAGCATCAAATAGTATCAGATTAGCTTTGGATTAGAAGCAGAAAGATAATGACCATTATCAAATCAACATCCCATAGTAATTTGATAGACTAGTATTGGTTTGATACTATTTAGCATTAGACTTAGTTTTTTTATTCTAATTCGTTAGTAACTATCATCAGATGTTTCATTCTGAAACTAATTTGATATATATTAGCATCATATTATTTTCGGTTGCTAATTTTTTTATTTTTTTTTATGTAATATTTAAGTGGCATCGGTTTATATGCCAATGCTAAATTTTATAATGAATTGTAGCATCTGAGATAATAATATTAACCTTGATCCAATATTATTTAGCATCAGACTTATGTTTCGTTGCCACTTTTTATATGATTTATAAATAATTTTAATATGATGTTTATATAACATCGGCGTATTATCCAATGCCAATTTATTTAATTAAATTGATTCAGATTATATCAGGTGCTAATGTTTTAATTAATCAAAACAGCAATTCGCTCCACCATTTCGCCTACGTCTATTCAATCCCTAAATAAATTCGTCTATTCAACGACAGATTCCGTCACTTCGCATCCAACAGCCGCCAGACACAGCGAGGCGCCGAAACCAAGGTAAACGCCGGAATCTAAGCTCTGTTTATGGGAAATTGTTTGTTTACTTTGATTGACATATAAATGATAAGACTTTGCCACTCTGGCAAAATGGAAATGAAAAATTACTGGTGAAGTAACAGCTTGGATTGCTCTCATTTCTATAGTCAATGCCGTATCTCTTTGATTTGATATGTAATGCTTTTAGTGTGTGTAGAAATTTGTATATCTGGATTTGGATTATGTTTTGGCTTCAAGTAGTGATTGTTTGGGTTGATTTATGAATCATCTTATGTACAAACCGAGTGCAAAGACGAGTTGAAATTGTGTTGGTGCCTGCAACAAACTCAAAACCTTTTAACAACTAAGTGATGAAAACTTAAGGACCTGCAGCATATAAATGCATGGTTGGAGAATGCTATTTGAATAACTAGTTTATGTATGTTGAAACAATTTTATTATTGTCTTAATTGCATTAAGAAATGTTTTTGATCTGCTGCAGGTATCACTTTTATTTCACTTTTGTTTTTATAACCTTCATTTATTGAAATATAAAAATGAGTTATTTCTTCTCAAGTTCGTAACATTTGACGTATGTTTAAATCAGTCTATAATGAATGCATACGTAATGATAAATAATTCCAGGCTGGTATGTATGGTAGTAATTGGATTAAAGCTTTGTGTATATAGTTTTTGTTTGGTCAAGTCTAAGCATCTAAATTAGCATAAACTTCCATTTAAATTTTACTCATGTATTAAATTAGTTTATTGGCGGTGATTTGCATTATAAATTTTGGTATTTGTGTTCTATGTTGACTTGCATGATAAATTATGGATTATTTCCTAGGAAAGTCAGCTGAAAACTCTTTGCTTAATAAAAGACAAAGCATTGAAGATGTCAGCATCTAAAATTCTTAGACTTCCAAGAAGATTAATATATTCTTAAAGTATAAAATAAAATGGATATTTACTTGTTTGATGAAGAGAGAACAATGAACCCTAACCCTTCATATGAATAGCCAAGAATTTTTTGTAGAAGTGTGAGTTGATTTTTTAATCGAATAAAGTTATATGATGAAATTTTAAAATTAAACAGGAGTAATGTGGTAATATATTTAGTCAAAATAACTTATAAGTGGAGTGCTTAAACAATGTATATAGCTTATAAACTCTTAAATTAAATTGATTTGCTTATTTATGATTTTTTTTGGTTTATAAACTAGACTTATAAACCAAAATAAATAAATAAATAAATTGGAGGGAACTAACTTTTTATTTTAGTGCTTATAAGTACTTATAAGTTACTTTGACCAAGTATGTTATTACATTACTTCTATTAATTTAATTCTAAAATTAAATTATATTTGCTTATAAAATATTTATTTATTTATTTCTAAAACTCATGCACATAAATTTTTAATAAAATATTTGCATACAACACATTTATTAATTTAATTCTAAAATTGAATTATATTATAATATGGTCAAAATATATTTTCATAACATTATAATAAAAAATTAAGTTAATATAATTTATTATTTGATAAAATTATTTAGTACCCTTTCTAGTTATTTTAATAATGAAATCTACTTATAAATAATATTTTACTAAATATGTTAACTGTTTATCAATTACTCATAAGTACTTTAACAAAATACTTAGTTGTTTAATATTTCAAATACTTATAAATTCAATTTAGTTTATAAGTACTAATTGCTAATAAGCTAATTTTCATAAGTTAAGTCAAACAAACTCTTACAAGCATTAAAATGAAAAATTGGTAATTCTGTTTTTTTTTTTTGGTTGTTTATAAGCCTAAAAAGTATCATAAACAAATTAGTCAAATTTAATTTAAGAACTTATAAATTAGTTTGACCAACTTATAAGCAAAGATAAATACCTTCTATATACCAAGGGTGTTAAAATATCTTACCAACAAAATGACTATTGACCCTTATGCTAAAAGACATAAAATCCCTTGCATTAATTAATTACATTATAGCCCTTCTAATTACAAGTTTAAGACACTTAACCCCCAATTGGATTCAATTCGAATTGATCTAGTTTGGATTAGATTAACTAAGGATTGGACATATTTTCACAAATGAGTCATATTCGAGTCAATAAAAAAATTCAAGACTTGATAAAATTATGATTATGAATATAGACCCCATTTGATAAGATTATGTTAAAGTCTTCTTTTGCATGAGTTTTGATATTATGTGTAGAATTTGAAATTTTTTTTTTTTTCCTAAGATTTAGTTTAGTTAAATGTCATCCATTCAAAAGAAGAAAAATTTGGAAGTAGCAACTTATTGCTTTTAAAATATCAAAAAAACTTATGTTGTTATTATGTAACATCTAAGTTTATTTTCTTATGGAGGAATTTTGTAACTTATTACTTTTAGATTACTTACCAAAAAAACTTATTACTTTTAGATTGAGTCAATTACTAATTAGTCTCTTAATGGTATGTTATCATCCTGTTTTGAATTCATTTCCTATACTTTATGTATTCTCATGCCTTTATAAGAGGACATCTAGGATATTCAAGATATACCAAAATAAAAATTTTCATTTGCATTTCAAATCTTTTTAAAGCATATTTTTAGTAAACAAAAATATCAATAACAATAGCCCAAATCAACGTTTTCACTAATATTCTTGTAGCACTTGTGTTCTCTGCAGGTAGAAGTAAATTTTTTTTGTTCATAATAAATTATTCTTCATTATTCTAAATCAAGTTTATATTAGTTTGCATGTTTAATTTGATATTTAAATTATGTCTGCCGTTCTAGGCCAAATTTTATTCCTAATTCTATTGTTTTTCTTTTAAAATATTTTTTCTTATGTATAACTTTATTTTCATGATCAATATATATATAAAATTAATTTTTTCATGATCAATATTTATATGGATACTTTTACCATATCATAAGTGATACAACATTTCATGATCGAATACATTGTAAGACCTATGAATTTGGGAGCCAATTTGCCCATCTTGCCAAACCTTAATATATGTTTGTAGGGAGTTGCTCAAAAAAATACCTTATCTCTCATCTAAACTCTATCTCTTTACGTTTCTTATGTACATAACTCTTTTGGCCATCTTAGGTCTGTCTCATCCTTTGTTTGATCACTTTAATCTGCTGAATTATTATTTGTGTCATCCTTGGTCCTATTATACCTCTAGAGAATCTCTCTCTCTAATCTCATCTTAGTGTATTGACGATTTGTATCTCCTACCATATAATGCCTAAAAAAAAGTCATCTGAATCATGGACTAATAGTTGTTATTATAAGTAAACTTCATTAAAGGCAACATCTCTGTCCAACTGGTCTGAAAATCCATACAACAGACTTATAGCATATCTTCCAAAATTTGGTTCACTCTTTCTGTTGGACTGAAGTGCAATTTGATCTCTAAACTCGTCTGTGAACCCTAGAATGCTAATAAGATCGAAAGTCTCTATCTGAAATGATGACTCTGGGTATCCAATGTAATTTAACAATCTATCTGATATAAAACTGACCCAACTGATCTATAGTTATCCCTTATTTGATAGGTAAAAAATAAGTAGACTTACTCAGTCTATCAACAATTACCCAAATATTATTGTACTATCACTGAACCTTAGGAAGTCCTAAGATGAAAATGCTTTGCGATTTTCACTCAAGTATGCTTAATGGCTATAATAATCTAAAAGGTTTCTGGTGCTCTGTCTTGACTTATTGACAAGTCAAAAATCTGATTACAAAATTTGCTATGAGCTCAGATGCATTGAATAAACTAAACTATGAGGCTCACTCAAAATCCTTTATCTCAACTTTACATCCTCTAACTCACATATTCTACCTCTAAACCTCAAAATCTCATCTCTGATCTCATAGCTAGACGTTAAACTCTCACTGACCTTTTGAATCATACTTTATACCCAATTTTTTGTCATATGTCAGACTTTGTGTCATCTAACAATATAGATACAATATGAAATCTAGAGATCCCAATTGTCATAATCTTAATCTTCTTTATACTAATCTCATATTATCATTTTCTCTGTCATAAATCCTTAATAAAACCATTCTCTTACTCAAAGTATTTGCAACAATATTAGCTTTATGAGGACGATATCTAATCTTGCAATTATAGTCTTTAACCAACTTTAACCATTTTCTCTGTCTCATATTTAACTCTTTCGAGGTGAACAAATAATTTAAACTCTTATGATCTGAATAAATGTAGTATCTTACATCATATAAATAATGTCTTTAGATCTTTAATACAAAGACTACTGCAACCAACTTCAAATCATAAGTAGGATATCTCAACTTATAATCCTTTAATTGCTTGGAGGTATAGACAATTACCCTATCAGACTATATTAAAATTGCTCAAAATCCCTAATGGGATGCCTTTGTATATATGTTGAATTCTACTCCCTTCTTAGGTAATGTTAACATTGAAGTACTGGTTAACTTCTACTTTAACTCCTAGAATTGAGCGTTACACTCTTCGATCATACAAATGGCATAGTTCTTTAAGTCAAAGAAATCAAGGGTCTAAACAATCTTAAGACCCCCACAATGAATCTCTTATAATATCCTACCAATCTAAAAAAACTCCTTACCTCATTGGCTATCATCGGCCTCAACCAAGTCAACATAACTTCTGAGATCCACTAATATTCTATTGAGTGATACACGTGTACAAGAAAAGTCGTATTGTTTAGCAATAATTCATACTTAGAAAACTTGACATATAACTACCTGTCTCTCAACCTCTGAAGCACAAATATGAGATACTACTTATCCACTTTTATACTCCTCTAGTAGAGCAAGATGTTATCAATGAACACTTTTTTAAATCTATCAAGACAATTTTAAAATACTCTATTCATTAAATCCATAAATACTATTGGAGCATTTGTCAGTCCAAATGGTATCACTACAAACTTGTAGTGGTTATACCTTGTCTTAAAGACAACCTTGGGTATATCTATGTCTGCTATCATCTACTGATACCCACCTCTCATATCTATCTTGGAAAACATAGTAACACCTCTCAACTAGTCAAACAGGTCATTAATCGTGGGCAAGAGATACTTATTCTTCATAGTCACCTTGTTTAGCTTTATGTAGTTAATATACATTTCCAACGATCTATCCTTTTTCTTAAGAAATAGAATAGAAACACCTCAAAGTGAACAACTTAATTTGATAAATCTCTTATCAATTAACTCATAAAGCTGTTTTTTCAACTCTTGAAACTCAGTTAGAGCCATTCGATATGAAACCTTAGAGATTGAAGCTATATTAAAAAATAGCTCAATATTAAACTCTAACTCTATTTTTTAAAGTGACTTTGATAAATCATCAAGAAACTCTTTGACAATAGGCACACCCTTGATACTTGGCCTAGATCCGCTCTTACAAATTACATTGGCCAAGTATCCTGCATAACCTTAACTTAACATCTTTCTTGCCTTAATAGACAAAATCAATATACTATAGGTTTTGCTCTCTTTAAAGACAAACTGATTAAGGTCTAACTGCAACGTAATCGTTTTTCTCTTACAATCGATCTCTACTCCATATCTACCCAGAAAATTCATGTCTAAGATTATGTCAAAATTAATTAGCTCTAACATGATCAAATCTATTCTTAATTATCTCCCTAAAATGTTAATCTCCTAATCTACTAAAACCCAGTCACTCATCACTATGCCTTCATCTAGTATCTCTATAAAGATACTCTTACTTGTCGTACTAAGAATTAACCTTAATCTCTTTAGTACCTCTCAGAAAATGAAGCTATGTATGACACAATAATCAATCAATACAAATAAAAGAGTATCAAAGAAATGTAACTAATTGATAACTAGGTGAGGAACATCCTCTCCCTAGTCTTGCCTTATTGCATATACTTTGACTTTAACTCTTCCTTCTAAAGTACCTATACCTCATCTACGTACACTAGTACCACCTTTAGTAGAACCATTGTTTCTCTTGACTGGACCAATATGCCTTTACTAGGCCTAATATAACTTCCAAATGGCTTGACACCTCCTTTACTCAAGTACTCAGAAAGTTGATGACCTAATTGGTAGCATCTAAAATAAACATTTCATCCCGTCAAACACTCTCTAAAATATCTTTTATTGCATGTCCCATAAACAAATTACTTAAATCTTTACTTCATAATTCTCTTAAATATTTTCTTCTACTAAATTTGTTTCTTATCCTTGTTTTCACCTCTCTTTGTTGATCTAGAAAACATCCTAATCCTTTGAAGCCACGTCTCTAACCTCAACGCTTTGCCCAAAGCCTCCCTAAATCTTTAAAGGGAAGTAGCTCTTGTCATAATAATTCTAGCTATGGTAGGATGTAAACCATGGAAAAAATTTTACACTCTACTAATCTTAAACCCCTATTAAACTTGGTACAAACCGTTTCACGACATTGAACCAGATCTCATACTTCTTAATTGTGGTTAACCTCTGTATCAACTCAATGAACTTTTATGCCTTGGAATAAACCATATCTACACTACAATACTCCTTATCAAACAATCTCTTAAACTTTGTCTAAGTCAAACTCTCCTCATCAACTGATGTCCTTGCAAAGTTTCACTAAATCCCTATGTCACTTATAAGTATATAGACTGCATATTTTACCCTCACTTTATCTGTCATAGAAAATAAACCTATAGCACTCTTAAAAGCCTTAATCCACTCCTCTGCCACTATGGGATCTTTAGATCTATTAAATTTCAAAGGCTGATGAACCTCTAATAGACTATAGATTAGGTGAAGTCTCTTTGAATTGTTAACACCTATAAACTCTTACCCTGAACTCTACCTTAGATATTAACCCATTTTTGGTATTTGAAAACTGTCTCTCATCAACTGTGGGTATCCTTCCCTCACTGAGTCCTGATAGGCACCACCTTTCATCGACTTACCTTTTACTAGCTCCTACACATCTCCCCTAATAGGCTACTGAAATCCTTCTTTCATCATCTCTTGAATAATCTCCCTCACATTCTTTGATCTAAGAGACACTTGTGAGTCTTGAGATCTTCTACTCTCACTCATAGATCTCACTGAGGTGCTACTCTTGCCCTTAACAAATTTAGGTAATGAGATCTCTTATCTAGAAGATTGTAAACGTAAAAGCGAGTTAAAACATGGAATTCATACTAAATCATACATTACTAAACTTATGTTGAGGGGAACCATGAACATTAGCTATACACTAGCTCTGCACTCACACAGTTCAAAAATAATGTATTTTGAAAAAAACACTTTTCAAAAATATGGCTCAAATATGCTCTAATACCACAAATTATGCTATAGGTAAATTAGTCTTTTAAAGATACTTTTATCATCATCAAACAATTATGGGTTAAATAGAAAAAAAACAAAAATTTATTATAGTGGCTAGTATCTAGATGAACCGTTTGTTCCACGAACATGTATTAAAAGCATACATTTGCAATATTAACACATTTAATTTAGGTTTTCTAGTGTTGATTTAGGGTGTGTATGTATGTGCATATATATATATATATATATGTATATGTAAGTATTTATGTATATAAATTATGCATATGATTGTTTATGGCATTGAAATATTAGACTAGACACTAGCAGACCTAAGGGGGATACAAAATGGTTAGTTGACCTCCCTTAGATTTGGAAAATGAATAGTTTATACATAAAGAAAAGATCAATATAACCCTTAAAACTTTATATTGACCTTCTTAGATTTCACTCTTTGTTATTAACCCCTATTAAATACTTTTACAGTATCAAATGTACACTTTTTGGTACAAGAAATTGTTCCCTCGATACAATGTCTATGCCATGTATTCCCTATTTGAAATGTATGATGAAAAATTGGTAGGGGTGTACAAGATTTAGTTTGTTATAGTTAGGGTTAGATTTAAACTAAATCAAATTTGAGTTTATATATGTTTGGATTCGAGTTCGGGTTCGTGTGTTCAATTTGGGTTTGTGCTTGTATTCGACAAACTTTAATAAAGTTTGAGTTCGGTTCAAGTTTGGTTTATTATCTGTAGTAAAATTTATTTATTTATAATAAATATATATATATATTATGATTTATTGGAAACACAAATATATTTATTATAAATGGTGGAAAACGTGTAAATATATATATTATGATTTATTAAAAATACAAATATATTTATTATGATTTATTAGAAGCCTAAATATATTTATTTTGACTTGTTGAAGACATGAATATATCTATTATAATTTATTAGAAACATAAATATATTTATTATGATTTATTAGAAATATAAAGGTATTCATAATTTAGTAAAAAATAAAATTATAATTATAATAAAAAAATTCAATTTGAGTTCGCGAATATGTTTAAATTTGGTTTGTATAGTTTAGGTTCGGGTTCATTTTAAAAAATTTTCAATGTCATAATTTGAGTTCGGATTGGAATAGTTTGTTTTGGATTTGTTCGAGTTAAACTTAAAAATGAACTCGAATATATTCAGTTTGAATCCAATCTTAGGTATAGCTTCTGAAAAATTTTCAAATTAAATTGAAAGAAAAAGACAAAATTTTATATCAAACATTTAATTCTCAAAGAAAACAAAATCAAACTAAAAAATTATAGTTTGACTCTATTAAAAATTATAACTTAAAATTTCATTAATTTGACTTTTGGCTCAATTTTCCTTCCATAGGTAAGTTGTAAGACATTTGAAATTCATCTAAACTGAACATGTGAAAGGGTAGTAGAAGACAAAAGGGGGGAAGGATACAAACCAAAACAAATTTAAACACCTTTGGGCTTGAATGAAAAATGATTTGACTCAAATTCAATTTGAGTTTATTGAGGCTAAACTAAGAGTGGTTTGAGTTTGCTTTGAATATAAAATAATAAGGTTTGGATTTGTGGTTCATATTTATTATGATTCAAACATTGTTTTGCTAATAAGTTGTAAACCTGAGTCATGAATTTGAACTATAAAATCGAATTGTAAATTTAAGCCATAAACTAGAGCCAAACTCTAATTACGAATTTGAATCATAGATTCGAACCATAAATTTGATCCAATTGCATTGAATCAAACTACTAATTCGAATTTGACTCAATTTTAAAAAATGAGTCAATTTTTCTAGTTTGAACTCAATTGACATTCAAACTAGAAGAATTTGAATCAAATTGAATTAGCTTTGTTCGGGTCAAACCCTAGAAAAAGGTAATGGGCAAAAAAAGTTAAGCATATGAAGCAAAACACAAGTGAATATATTACTTCTGCATAAACTCAATACCAGAGCCACTGACTGCAATGACCAATAGAAATCATGTTGAACAACAAATTTTAAGATCAATGGTTACCCTGTAATGGAAAGCCAAAAAATAAACAAGAAAATTAAAGAGAAAGCTTATTTTTATCAAATACCTTAGTAATTTTGAGGGTTTTCCAGCCAGCTTTTTGTACATAGCAAAGCCTTTTTCAAGTCAACATCCAGTCCATCACAATTAACAATATTAGAAAGTTCAGCACTCAAATGGCAAGAATCTGAAGTGAAACCAAGAGTAGAAATAGGCATCGCCAAGTAATCTCGTGCCATTCTTCCCAGAGTTGGAAACTTTCGAGAGTTGGTGCGCCACCAAGCCAGTATATGTCAAACTCTTCAACAGAAGGAATTTTAGGCTCCACCAAATATAAATCAAGTTCTGAATTTGAAGATTTACAAGGCCTCCCAAGGGTGTCTAGCATTCTCGGAACTTTTGCATATTCATTACAAACATTATTAACTTCATTTGTGATTTTCTTGCGTCGTGTGTTGGCATCCTGGCCATATAATTCCGTGTACCAACTTTTTACCATGTCCATCTTGAATCGTGGATCGAGAACTACTGCAGTTACTAGAGCCAAGTTACACTGACTCCGATACTTGTCAAAATATTTCTCTCTAATAGATGATGCTATTTCACGAACAAAATACTTGTCGCTTTCTCCCCATTGGAGTAATTTCATATATATGTCACAGACCTTGGGGAAATATACATTTGCGGTTGTAAATTTGCTCCTAGACAGACTGTTAGCAGCATCTTTTAACACATGCGCACACTCATATGCCACTGTTGTTTTATCCCAGCTCTCATCTGTCAAATTTAATAACTCGAAATCAGGATCTATCGTTTCAAGCTCACAAAATGCTTCTTTATACCCCAATGCACTCTCAAGCACCTCTAATTCATCAGAAATCCATTTCTTAGGAAGGCCTTGAGAACTCACCTTATTGCCCATGGACTTAGCTTTGTTTAATGCATCTCGAAAGCTTTTTTCATTCGATGGTGTGTCGCGAACATAGCTGAAGGAGTTCTTTATTTGACTTAGTAATTCTGCAATCCAATTCGGTCCATTTTGAGCAATCCGCTAAAGATTATCTACCAGCCAATGAATGGGTAATACATTCTCGTTGAAAGGAAGTAAAGTTCGTTTGCTAATCCAAGAGTTTGTGAAAAAAAGATCCCAATCATCTCTACGAATACCGGGGACTGTAGAGCATATATTCCTGTCAACATTCAGATCTGAAAGGAGACATTTAATGACGTCTGAGAAATCCATTTCACACCTTTCGTATGAGAAATCAATAAGCTTGTTCTTCAATACCCAATTATCATCAATAAAGTAGAGCTCCATCAGAATGTACACCATAAGATACAACTCAAATTTCAAATGGAAATTACATGACAGTTTATTGAAATATCCACGAAGCTTCTCCTTCTCCTCTCTGTAAACATGGAGTATGTCAGCCTTTATGGACTTTAATGATGAAAATCCATACTTAACGATGATTCTTGCAGCATCCAAATGATTCAATTCTTCATCAATCACAGATTTTTCTTTGACAACAGTTGAAGCAACCAATTCATTTGTTTCAACAAATGCACCTTCATCGGGACTTCGGCTACGACGACGGCATCTTTCTAAATGATTTTTCAGATGTGTAGTTCCTTTCTTGCTTGAACCCTGAAACTTCCTCTCACAATGTTTGCATATAGCCCATTCTTTCCCGTCTTCTTTATGTTTTGTGAACTCCTGCCAAACCTTTGAATTCAACTTTCTTCTTTTAGTGCATGGTGACTTCTTCGACCCTGCATTCATTGTCTCACGTTCATGATTTGAAGTAGGTTCAGAACCAACATTTTCTTCTCTAGTTTGGGTGATTTCCTGTCAAGACCATAAAAACAAGTAGGTACCTCCCCCATAGAAGCTTGATTTGAGAATAATGAAAGAGATTTCTTCTTCATTAATGGATTCAATACATCAGTAAAAATCACACTATGCAAATAAACTATCATCTTTCATTATGGAGACCGAATGTGATGTGGATTATTAAATTTTTGAGTCAAAATCTGTTCAACTATTCACTGTATTGATCAGATTATTGAGATTCAAAAGAGGCACGCAAAGCACTTAGAATTACGGGGACCCGTAAACACTTCAATCTCAAAGATACCTGAAACAAGTTAGTCTTTGATGCTTTGAATGCTTCAAGTGCCTCTTTTTGAGATCTCTTCGGTCTCAGGATAAATCCCAGCAAAAAAATTGAGTTAGGATTCTATGATAATCAGAGCACATAGAATTTTGTTTCAGAAAATAATACAAACATTTAAGAACTTATGCATTTACATTACTTTCTATGGAGCAATGAAGTAAATATTCCTGTGATTAAATTCAAGATTAATAAACAGTATATAGATAGATAGGTAGAGACTCACCTGATCAGGATTTGGAAGTGTTTCAGAATCATCACCATTACTTGTTTGGAAATAAATCGTTGATGTTCCACCAGGCCAAGACATAATCAAAGTAGAAGAATACTTGGATTATGCAATTAGATTGTAATGATTCCTGAAATTCAGTATGAAGAATTTTGGCTTCTTGATCCTCTGCAAATGATGATGAAGAAAGTAAAAAATAAGAACAAGTGAAATCTAATTTTCTATTATTCAATTTGTGCAGTGGGCGGAATTTTTAATATGCAATTGTTCAGCGTGTTCACCGAGGAGGCCAGTATATTCAATTTAGATTTAAAATTAATATAACCTTTTATATATGAGTTGACTTATTTACCCTATTTTACAATTTTACAAAAAAATTACCCTAATAATTTATCTTTTATAATAAAAGATAATTACAATATTTCCCTCAGTTGATAAAAAATAAATAATCTTAATTTTTATTTTTTTTTAGAATTTTACCATATCCTTACTCATTAAATTTTTAAGACAAAAACTTAGGATTCAATAAAAATAACCACCCACGCCACCACCCACTACCATTTGTGGTTTTCGTGTTCTTTGAGTGTTGCGAGCTGATGAATAATGGACATACGTATATATTATGGTTTATTTCGGGTAAATAAGAGAGAGATTTGTCAATTTCATTATAGAATTTTGCAAATTTGGGATCACGTGGTTATTGTTTTTGTTTTGTAGGAATTTACATAATTTCGAGTTGAAACAAAACCAAGTGAGTATGCTCAAGACCAAAAATTACAACCGAGGTGAAGGATCGAAGAGCGGAATCAAAACCAGCTGAGCAAACCTCATGCCGCGGCATGATGCTGCGGCATGAATGAGGTGCAGAATCCGCGGCACATGACGAAAGCCTGCAAACCCTGCAAGACAGAAAGCTGGAGGCTGCGGCATAATGCCGCAGCATCAAGAGTCCTGAAGTCGCGGCATAATCAGCATTCAGCATTCCAGAGCCTTCATGTCGCGGCATCATGCCGCAGTGATATGAATCCGTATTTGCTTCCATGTGTGAAATCGAAGGTGACTTCAACAATCAAGTTTTCGAAGCCCTCAATTTGTATGTCAAGCCTTCAAAAGTGTGTTCCAGTTTTCTATGCTCGGAAAAGAAGACCAACTATGCCTCTGAAAGTCACAATTCCAACCGTGCACGATACTACTAACGTCTTCCAGACTATTGTGCATAATATTCCTCAAGGCCTTCGGATCATGTTTGGAATTCAAAAAATTCAGAAACGGCACACCAAAGAGTCAGAATTCATCAAATGGCTTCATACGAAGCCCATGAAAGAAATGGGAGTCGAATCGAATTGGAAACACACAAGTGAGGAAATGGCCTGGCACGCATGGCCCAACGCACTCCCGTGCACGCCCATGCCTCACCCTGTCACGCAAATGTGCACGCACAGGCGTTGCCTTGCAGCGCATGCATGTGCGCGCGCTGTCTTCTGCCTTCTCTTGTTTTTCAACTAGTTTTGCATGTTTTCACTTCCAGAACTTCTCCAAAGCAACATCCTTGATATTTTGAGTTTCAAATGACCTCCAACATGGATTCAAGTGCCAACGACTCTTCAGATCGAATTCGAATAATTAATTTGAATCAAATACTTGAATCGAAAAATTCGAATCAAGGTCAATTCAATCAAGGGAAAATTACATGAAGATACAAGCATGCAAATTATGATATATAAAATATGTTTGTATTTTAATTATGCATTGTAATTAGATTTAGGAAACTTTTATAATTTGTATTTTTATGTTTTCTTTTATTTTATTTAAATTGTATTTAAGTTAACTAGGGTTAGTTTAACCAAGGTTGTATATTGCCTATAAAAGGCAAACCAAACTCATTGTTAAAAAAAGCTTTTGATGAAATGAAAATTTAGAGAAGCTTTGTACTTTTTCTTTGAATTCCATGATGCTTTGGTGGCTCATGTGAACTCATATTTTCCTTTATCCAAATTTCTATTTGCAAGAAGAAATTTGGTGGTGGAAGAACCTTTATCCTTGGTTCACCCTCAAATTGGTGGAGAAATCCTTTATGTTTGAGGTTTGTTTTTCTTGCAACATTTTAGCTTCATTTTTCTACCTTTCTTTGGTTGTTGTTTGATGATTTTGGGAGGTTGGTTGTTGGAGATTTGAACTTATTTTTGGCTGGACTTAAAGTAGATAGAAATTAGGATGATTGTGGCATGGAATATGCATGAAATTGCATGATTTTAGGCTTGTTTTTATGCTGGAATTTTGAGATGCCATTTCTGAAATTTTCATCACTAAGAATACAAGAAAAGGGCTGTCAACTAAACCATTGTTTTTGGTTTGGATTGAACTGGATCGAATTGATTCGATCAATTTGATTAATTTTTGTGCACCTTAATAGGTAGATGTTTGGTTTTTTAACAGTTGAGGTATCGGATTTTGTCATGGGATTAAGTCCTTTGGCAATAAAAAAAATTTTGCAAGGAGATTTCTTTTTTAAAACAAGTACAAACTAAGTTTTTTTTTTTTTTTTAAATTGAGCTTCAAGTAAAAAAATGATAGATTTTTTGAAATCAGGAAATAAAACTCTTATTTGATCCATACAGTCTTCGAGTAAGAAAATAGAACAATTACCCAAACCGCGCATTCCTTTTTGATATACTAGCCATTGTCTTACAGCCAAAATCTAGTCTCAGTACAAAAAAAATTGCTTTTAGTATTGGAATATTAGCATCGAATCGTATCCATTGTCTATTGGTCTCAAATCAAAGTCGGATTTGAAAATTAGTATCCGACAAAAAGCTTTTCTTGTAGTATCGATAGTTATCCGATACTATTTAGAATTGAAAAATAAATCTGATTCGAATTTGATACTATTCATTTATTGTAATTGAAATTTAACATCCGAATATGTTCCAATGCTATTTTGAATATCATTGTTGGATTATTGTTCGATACTATTTTCTTTATTTTTTTGTGCTTGTTTTGTTTACAATGTTTTTATAACATCAAAAAATGTGTCAATGTTATTTCATATTTAGTTTTCAATTTTATTTTCATTGTCATTAGTTTGTATCGACTTATGAGCCGACACTGTTCTATATGTATTAAAATTTAGCATCGAACAATGATTGGATGTTATTTTTTTATACTTGAAAGCCGCAAATTGAAATTTATTGTCATATACTTTTTCATACTGGGTGACTATAGCATTGGCTTTCTAGCTGATGCCGTTTTATCTTGGTTGCCTACTGGTCTCGAATCAAAGTCGGATTTGAAGATTAGTATCCGACAAAAAGCTTTTCTTATAGTATCGGATAACTATTTAGAATCGAAAGATATATTTGATTCTAACTTGATATCATTTATTTATTGTAATTGAAAATTAACATCGGAATATGTTCTAATGCTATTTTGAACATCATTGTCGGATTATTGTTCGATACTATTTTCTTTATTTTTTTGTGCTTTTTTTGTTTACAATGTTTTTATAGCATCAAAAAATGTACCAATGCTATTTCATGTTTAGTTTTTAATTTTATTTTCATTGTCATTAGTTAGTATCGACTTATTAGCCGACACTGTTTTATATGTATTAAAATTTAGCATCGGACAACGATTGGATGTTAATTTTTAATACTTGAAAGCCACAAATTGAAATTTATTGTCATATAATTTTTCATACTGGGATACTATAGCATTGACTTTCTAGCTGATGCCGTTTTATCTTTGTTGAAATATAGCATCAGATTATTTTTTAATGCTATTGTTTACAATTTAATTGTTTAGTATTAACACGGTATCCAATGCTAAATAATGTTTAACGAAATATAGTATTGCTATAATTTTTCGATGCTATTGTGAAAGTAATATTCATTTGCTTTCATTTAGCATCGGCTCCTTTGTGCCAATGCTGCGATGCTACTTGGACAGAGAATCGGTGCTAATTTTTAATACAGTATAGTCACGAATATGTTCTTGCCCATTTTCACTGCACGAAAAAAACAAAGAAACTCTAAATCTCTACTGCTCTGTCTTCCAAAAATTGCTGCTCCTTCTTGCCACAACGCTGCTCCATCTTGCCGCCATTACTCTCCCTGTCGGCTTCTAAGACTGCTGCTACTCCACTTCGGCGTCCAGGTAAACTCCATTCCCATGCCGGATTTGATTACTTGGGTTTTTCAACCTGTTTTTTCTTCCCATAATGAGCTTTAATTTGATTCCTATTTGAAGTTTAGTTGAATTATTCTAGTAAAATTTCAGTATATTACTTCAAATTATAAACAGCATTAACAGTTTTGAAGTGCGTAAATAATATTGAAAGAAAAGACGACAGAAAACAGAAAATCTGTTCTTTATCATTTCTTTTGTCTTCTGGTCAGTCATTGATTGTTTGTTCTCTAACAAACTGACGAAATAAATAATAATAAAAGGAGTTTGACTGTTTATTGTTGTTTCATTGGGTCCAGTTTGACCCTTTTTACAATTGACTTTTCAATAATGACATCAAAGCATGTGAAAGCCTATTTTCTCCCTTTCGACTCACAAAAGATGATATTATATATGTGAGATGATGATATTATATGTGTGTAAAATATCACAGCTATTGTTGGAAAACAACAGTAGACAATTTAAAGGAGAAGATTGAGAGCAACCATTTTTTTTCCTTTTTTCTAAGAATTTATTTTGTAAAATAAAAATGAGAAATTGAATATTGTGTTTCCTAATTTTGAGAATGATTTTGGTGTTCATTTTGAAAGCAATATTACTATTATTATTTTCTTTTTCTACTTTTGATTGAAATATTGAAAATGTGAATAATTGAGTTGCCTTGAGAACCTAGAAAAGAGAATTTCTCTATAATCTGATTTTGCAGTTGATTTGTTTGAAATTGGTTAAAAGTCCAGTATAAAGTGTTTATTGGTTTTATTTTATGATTTTTGTGATTATTGAAATGTTTATATTTTGGGATTGTGTTTTCCGTGTTGGGTATGGGTTTAAGAATTTTATTTGATCAATGTTCCATTTATTTTTGTGAAAAATGATTTAATTTAGACGTAAAAGTGATTTAGGAAGAGTTAGGGTCTTTTTTTTACCTATGAGATGAAAGGTTTGACATGAAAGTCATTAAAATTCTCTCAATATGTTTCATTTCCAAGTAGGAGTGATCATGATCATTAAGCAGATCATGTCTACCGATGAGATTTTGATGGAGAGGATAAAAATTAATAATTTTTTTTTAAAAGGGTTTTTTAGTGTTTTAGGAAAATCTTACTAGGGAAAACTTTGTCTAGGGAAAAATTAAATTTTTAATGGGAAAAATGGGGGTTTAATGATATTCTAAAGGCATTAATGACTCTTAGGTGTTAACTGATATCTTATAATAATCCTGAAGAGAGGGTTTTTTGAGATTATACTAGCCGACAACTACTAATATATATATATTAGTTTGAGTTAGAATTTGATGAGTTTCATTTTAGTTAACTAAAAAAATTGAAAACTTTTTCAATGTTTATTTCATGAACATGTATGGAGAGCACGCATTTACAAAATCTATAAACATTTAATTTAGATTTTCTGTATTGATTCAGGTTGTATATATTGTATATATATTGCTGAAATATTAGATCAGATTACAGTTTTTATTTTGTATATACATTTACAATATCAGATATACTGTTATTTATCTGAAAGAATTGAAAAAAATAGATATGGATGATCTGTTCAAAACTGATATATTATATGCGATGCATAGCCGCCATTTTGCAGAACCTTGATTGCATCGCCCATGTTGGCAACATATGCAATGCAATGCAGCTCCCTTTTTCTCCTCTTTAATTTAGGCATACAAATTTTACTGTCTACATATATTATTGTATTATAATTGGTATTTTTAAAAATAAAAAAGGGTAAATGACCTTTCAAAACTTGTTTCTTTATATGAAATCATGCACATAAGCAAATTATATGTGATGAAGTTTTTGTTTCTAGTCCCTGGAAGAATGTAAAACTAAAAGAAATTTAAAATTTTCAAGGATTTCCATAAAATGACTAGACACACATGACTAACTCCAACGATTTTAGAGTTAGATCAGGTTTGACCATAGAGTCAATTTGCAGGTACACAGGATATAGTTAGAATTTTAAAATAAATTTTAATTATGTTGATGTTGGTATGATGATCGAGATTGTCTGACGTGATAGTTGAATCATGACGAATATAATTCATCTGATTGAACAATGAATTGATTAGGCCTAGTGTTGTCTTTGTTTAAGGGTCCATACCGTCGCACACTGGTAACAAATAATGCAAAGAAGTGCCAAGAGTACAAAAAACAAATGCTACATGAGGAGTATTATTACAGCCAAGATATTTTGATATATACAAGAAAAATGCTGTAAAAGCTTCAAGACATAGCACCACTAAAACACGACCTTTGAAACTCACTGAAACTTACTCAAAATCGAAAAAAACAAAAGAGTTTTCTCTTAACTCAGTAAACCCTAGCAAAAGAGAAAAAGAGATAAACAGTCAAGTAGAATTCTCTTGAATTCTCCCAGGCAGGTGAATTAACTTTGATTTTTGTTTGACTTAACTCATGAAAATTAATTTATAAACAGTTAGTGTTTCTAAACTAAATTGAGCTTATAAGTATTTGGAATTTTAAGTAGTATGCTATTATAAAAAAAACCGTTTTTAGAATAGAAAAATTAGCATCAAATAGTATCAGATTAGCTTTGGATTAGAAGCAGAAAGATAATGACCATCGGATCAACATCCCATAGTAATTTGATAGACTAGTATTGGTTCGATACTATTTAGCATTAGACTTAGTTTTTTTATTCTAATTCGTTAGTAACTATCATCAGATGTTCTGAAACTACTTTGATACATATTAGCATCATATTATTTTCGGTTGCTAATTCTTATATTTTTTTTATGTAATATTTAAGTGGCATCGGTTTATATGCCAATGCTAAATTTTATAATGAATTGTAGCATCTGAGATAATAATATTAACCTTGATCCAATATTATTTAGCATCAGACTTATGTTTCGTTGCCACTTTTTATATGATTTATAAATAATTTTAATATGATGTTTATATAACATCGGCGTATTATCCAATGCCAATTTATTTAATTAAATTGATTCAGATTATATCAGGTGCTAATGTTTTAATTAATCAAAACAGCAATTCGCTCCACCATTTCGCCTACGTCTATTCAATCCCTAAATTTTCCTTGCAACCACAGATTCCGTCACTTCGCATCCAACAGCCGCCAGACACAGCGAGAAGCCGAAACCAAGGTAAACCCCGGAATCTAAGCTCTGTTTTTGGGAAATTGTTTGTTTACTTTGATTGACATATAAATGATAAGACTTTGCCACTTTGGCAAAATGGAAATGAAAAATTACTGATAAAGTAACAGCTTGGATTGCTCTCATTTCTATAGTCAATGCCGTATCTCTTTGATTTGATATGTAATGCTTGTAGTGTGTGTAGAAATTTGTATATCTGGGTTTGGATTATGTTTTGGCTTCAAGTAGTGATTCTTTGGGTTGATTTGTGAATCATCTTATGTACAAACCGAGTGCAAAGACGAGTTGAAATTGTGTTGGTGCCTGCAACAAACTCAAAACTTTTTAACAACAAAGTGATGAAAACTTAAGGACCTGCAGCATATAAATGCATGGTTGGAGAATGCTATTTGAATAACTAGTTTATGTATGTTGAAACAATTTTATTATTGTCTTAATTGCATTAAGAAATGTTTTTGATCTGCTGCAGGTATCACTTTTATTTCACTTTTGTTTTTATAACCTTCATTTATTGAAATATAAAAATGAGTTATTTCTTCTCAAGTTCGTAACATTTGACGTATGTTTAAATCAGTCTATAATGAATGCACATTTGACGTATGTTTAAATCAGTCTATAATGAATGCATACGTAATGATAAATAATTCCAGGCTGGTATGTATGGTATTGTAATTGGATTAAAGCTTTGTGTATATAGTTTTTGTTTGGTCAAGTCTAAGCATCTAAATTAGCATAAACTTCCATTTAAATTTTACTCATGTATTAAATTAGTTTATTGGCGGTGATTTGCATTATAAATTTTGGTATTTGTGTTCTATGTTGACTTGCATGATAAATTATGGATTATTTCCTAGGAAAGTCAGCTGAAAACTCTTTGCTTAATAAAAGACAAAGCATTGAAGATGTGAGCATCTAAAATTCTTAGACTTCCAAGAAGATTATTATATTCTTAAAGTGATCATCCTGCTGCAACTCTAATCGACCGTAATCAATAAATAAACAACCCTAAGGGCCAATCCAAAAGATAGTTTTTGTTTTGTTAAAATATTTCTAAGTGACCGAAAAATAATTGATGTATCCGGTAATGGCTTATAAATATATTTTATTATAAAAACAATAAAAATAGTATTAAATTTATATAAGTAAATAACTAAATTAATAAATTCATATAGGAAAAAAAAAGTTATTGCAAAACACAAAAAAAGTATAAAATAAAATGGATATTTACTTTGTTGATGAAGAGAGAGCAATGAACCCTAACCCTTCATATGAATAGGCAAGAATTTTTTGTAGAAGTGTGAGTTGATTTCATTAATCGAATAAAGTTATATGATGAAATTTTAAAATTAAACAGTAGTAATATGGTAATATATTTAGTCAAAGTAACTTATAAGTAGAGTGTTTAAAGGATGTATATAGATTATAAACTCTTAAAATAAATTGATTTGTTTATTTATGATTTTTTTTGGTTTATAAACTAGACTTATAAACAAAAATAAATAAATAAATAAATTGGAGGGAACTAACTTTTTATTTTAGTGCTTATAAGTACTTTATTTATAAGTTACTTTGACCAAGTATATTATTACAATACTTCTATTAATTTAATTCTAAAATTAAATTATATTTGCTTATAAAATATTTATTTATTTAATTCTAAAACCCACACATATAAATTTTTAATAAAATATTTGCATACAACACATTTATTTATTTAATTCTAAAATTAAATTATATTGTAATATAGTCGAAATATATTTTCATAATATTATAATAAAAAATTAAATTAATATAATTTATTATTTGATAAAATTATTTAGTACCCTTTTTAGTCATTTTAATAATAAAATCTACTTATAAATAATATTTTATTAAATATGTTAACTGTTTATCAATCACTTATAAGTACTTTAATAAAATACTTAATTGTTTAAAATTTCAAATACTTATAAACTCAATTTAGTTTATAAGCACTAATTGTTTATAAGCTAATTTTCATAACTTAAGTCAAACAAATTCTTACAAGCATTAAAATCAAATATTGGTAATTCTTTCTTTTTTGGTTGTTTATAAGCCTAAAAAGTATCATAAACAAATTAGTCAAATTTAATTTAAGAACTTCTAAATTAGTTTGACCAACTTATAAGCAAAGATAAATACCTTCTATATACCAAAGGTGTTAAAATATCTGACCAACAAGATGACTATTGGCCCTTATGCTAAAAGACATAAAATCCCTTGCATTAATTAATTACATTATAGCCCTTCTAATTACAAGTTTAAGACACTTAAGCCCCTAATTGGATTCAATTCGAATTGATCTAGTTTGGATTAGATTAACTAAGGATTGGACTCATTTTCATAAATGAGTCAAATTCGAGTCAATAACAAAATTATAGACTTGTTAAAATTATGATTATGAATATAGACCCCATTTGATAAGATCATGTTAAAGTCTTCTTTTGCATGAGTTTTGATATTATGTGTAGAATTTGAAATTTTTTTTTTTTCCAAGATTTAGTTGAGTTAAATATCATCCATTCAAAAGAAGAAACATTTGGAAGTAGCAACTTATTACTTTTAAAATATCAAAAAAACTAACGTTGTTATTATGTAACATTTAAGTTTATTTTCTTATGGAGGAAATTTGTAACTTATTACTTTTAGATTACTTACCAAAAAAACTTATTACTTTTAGATTGAGTCAATTAGTAATTAGTCTCTTAATGGTATGTTATCTTTCTGTTTTGTATTAATTTCCTATACTTTATGTATTCTCATTCCTTTATAAAGAGGACATCTAGGATATTCAAGATATACCAAAATAAAAATTTTCATTTGCATTTCAAATCTTTTTAAAGCATATTTTTAGTAAACAAAAAAATCAATAACAATAGCTCAAATCAATGTTTTCACAATTATTCTTGTAGCACTTGTGCTCTCTATAGGTAGAAGTAAAATTTTTTTGTTCATAATAAATTATTCTTCATTATTCTAAATCAAGTTTATATTAGTTTGCATGTTTAATTTGATATTTAAATGATGCCTGTCGTTCTAGGTCAAATTTATTCCGAATGCTATTGTTTTTCTTTAAAATATTTTGTTTTATGTATAACTTTATTTTCATGATCAATATACGTATAAAATTAATTTTTTGTGATCAATATTTATATGGCTAGTTTTACCATATCACAAAGTTGACTTGGTGATACAACATTTCTTGATCCAATACATCGTAAGGCTCATGAATTTGGGAGCCAATTTACCCTTCTTGTCAAACCTCAATACATGTTTGTAGGGAGTTGCTCTAAAAAATACCTTATCTCCCATCTAAACTCTATCTCTCTACGTTTCTTATTTGCATAACTCTTTTGGTGATGCTAGACCTGTCTTATCCTTTATTTGATCACTTTAATCTGCTCAATTATTATCTGTGTCATCTTTGGTCATACTGTAGCCTCTAAAGAATCTCTCTCTCTAATCTCATCTTAATGAATTGACGATTTGTATCTCCTACCAGATAATGTCTCAAAAAGGGCCATCTGAATCATGGACTAATGGTTGTTATTATAAGTAAACTCCATTAAAGGCAACAACTCTATCCAACTAGTCTGAAAGTCTATACAACATGCTTATAGCATATCTTCCAAAATTTGGTTTACTCTCTCTGTTGGATTGAAGTGCAATTTGATCTCTAAACCCCTTTGTGAACTAGAATGCTAATAAGATCAAAAGTCTCTATCTAAGATGATGACTCTGGGTACCTTATGTAATTTAACAATCTATCTGATATAAAACTGACCCAACTGATCTGTAGTTATCCCCTCTTTGATAGGTAAAAAATAAGTAGACTTACTTAGTCTATCAACAATTACCCTAATATTATTGTACCATCACTGAACCTTAGGAAGTCCTAAGATGAAAATAGTTTACTATTTTCACTCAAGTATGCTTAATGACTATAATAATCTAAAAGGTCTCTGGTGCTCTGTATTGACTTGTTGACAAGTCAAACATTTGGCCACAAAATCTGTTATTAGCTCAGATGCATTGAATAAACTAAGCTATGAGCCTCACTCAGAATCCTCTATCTCAACTCTACATCCTCTAACTCACATACTCTACCTCTAAACCTCAAAATCTCATATCTGATCTCATAGCTAGTCGCTAAAATCTCTCTGACCTTTTGAATTATACTCTATACCCAATTATTTGTCATCTAACAACATAGATACAATCAAAAATCTAGAGAACCTAATTGTCACAATCTTAATATTCTCTATACTAATCTCATATTATCATTTTCTCTGGACATAAATCCTTAATAAAACCATTCTCTTACTTAAAGTATCTGTAACAATATTAGCTTTAGGAGGACGATATCTAATCTTGCAATTATAGTTTTTAACCAACTTTGACCATGTAACATCCCAGGTTTTTAGAAAAAAAGCCCTTAGGGGTAGAGTTCTGGGGTTAGGAATAAAGTTCAGGAATAGGGTGGGGGTCTTGAGGAGTTCAGGGGTGAGTTGGTAAGTTTTTCAGAGCTGAGTGGCCTTCGTATGATTCCTTTAGGGAGGTTTTAATCATGCGAAGCGCGAGAAATGAATTTCCTTCATTTTCCCTGGTGCACTCCCGTGCACTGCGCCCTGCACGCCCGTGCAAGTGGGTAGCAGGAAAGAGAGACGAGAGATTTATTAGATTTCTCACCCAGCTTGTCCCATTTTTTAGCCAGTGTTTCTTTGTTCTCAGCAGCTCTCAACCCTAGAAGAGATTTCCAGCTTCCAGCAGCTCTTAATCTAGCTAGAGAAACCAGAGATTAGCTTGAGGGAAGATTTCCAGCAGCCATGGCGAGAGGTAAGTGTTTCTTACTCTCTCTTAGCTTTTCCAGCTTGTTTGATGATGAGGAAACGGTGTTCCCGTTTCCAGCTTGCTGTGTTATGTTTGTATGCTGATATATGATGATGAGATGATGATTATATGATGATTTTTCCACTCAGAACATGCATGCTTGCTTTACTTGTGTGTGTTAGTGAGAGAAATGTGATGTTTTCATGGTGGATTCAGTAGGAATTGATGAATGATGAAATTGATGCATGCTATGTGTATATTGGAATGCCATTTATGCATGTTTCCAGTTAATTTCAGTTTGGTTGAGGATTGGATGGGTTTCCTACATGTTCCAGGTGGGTGCTCGAGTTGCAAAGCTGGACACACGCCCGTGTGCCCGCAGACACACGCCCGTGTGCCTTGGTTTCTGTAAGGGCACGCCCGTGTGCACGAAGTGCACACGGCCAGGATTGCAGCTGCACGACCGTGTGTCCTGAGGGACACAGCCGTGTGCCAGCTTTTCTTCGTTTTCAGCCCAGATTTTCCAGAGGAGAGCACGGCCAGACACACGACCGGGGTACGGTCCCGTGTGTCTGGGCACACGCCCGTGTGCTTTTACCTTGCACGCCCATGTGTCTCTCCTGCACGACTGTGTGCTTGGCCCACACGCCCGTGCGTCCGCCAGTTTTTCCAGAAAATGAGCAGAAATGAATTAAACAGGTTTGGTAACTATTCCAAGGCCTAATAATCATCATATAATCCAAATTTCAGTTAAGAAATGCAGCATGTGCACTCACAGCATAGCATGTAGCCTGAATGAGGATCTAGGGATCCGAATTTAGTAGATTCTAGCAGTCAGAACCCAATGTATGGGCTACAGTTTGGGGTGAACTTGAGGGGGCATCTGTAGGACCCAGCTTTCTGACACCAGTCAGACTGCTCAGCAGCATTTCAGTATTCAGCTTTCTAGCCAGTAGCTAGAATGTTCAGTCCACTTGGTCAGGATGTCGAATCCCTGTGTTCATCAGCCTGATCAACACAGCAGATACCTTTGGGTACAGTTAGATTCAGATGCATGCATCATTAGTTTCAGTTTCCAGTTCAGCATGACATGACATTCACATCATGACATGACTAATTAATAATCAGATAATCAGTAATTAGTAATCAGATAATAGAATAATCAGTTTCAGCACCAGCAAGCGACTAGATGTATGGATAGGGTCGAGGCCAAGTTTTGTGTTTTATGTGTTGTGCGTTGCTTGCTTGGGCGGGGGAAGTAAGGAATACTTACTGGGTGATCTTTATCACTCATTCCCTTCCTTCTTCCTTTCTTTCAGGTTTTGTTGCTGGCGAGGAGCGAGTGGATTGAGGCTTGCGAGAGGGAACCCCACACACAGTTTCAGTTGTATTTTCTTTCAGTTGGGACCTGTGAGGTCTTGTATGAAATTGTAAATGTTCTCAGATGTAAAGAACAATGTATAGAAACAGTTGTATTTATGAAAGGCCAGTATGGGCTCATTGTATATTTCAGTTATTTTTCAGCTTCCGCATGTGTTCAGATGTATAGCAGCAGGTTTTCTTTTCATAGGATTCCCGTCTCAGGTACCCAATTTCTAGTTTAATAAATAAAAGAACAGTGTTTCTCAGCAGCAGGGGTACTTGGGACGGCGGGTCTTACAGACCATCTTCTCTGTCTCATATTCAACTCTTTCGAGATAAATAAATAATTTAAACTTTTATAATCAAAATAAATGTAACATTTTACACCATATAAATAATGTCTTTAGATCTTTAATACAGAGACTACTGCAACCAACTTCAAAGCATAAGTAGGGAATCTCAACTTATAATCCTTTAATTGTTTGGAGGTATAGACAATTACCCTATCAGACTATATTAACATTGCTCCAATCCTCTGATGGGATGCATTTGCATATGTGTTGAATTCTAGTCCCTTCTTAGGCAATGCTAACATTGGAGTACTGGTTAACTTTTACTTTAACTCTTAGAATTGAGCGTCACACTCTTCGGTCATACAAATGGCATATTTCTTTAAGTCAAAGCAATCAAGGGTCTTACCAATCTCAAGACTCCCAAAAGGAATCTCTTATAATATCCTACCCATCTAAAAAAACTCCTTACCTCATTGGCTATCATCGGCCTTAACCAAGTCAACATAACTTCTGAGATCCATTGATATTCTATTGAGTGATACATGTGTCTAAGAAAAGTCTCATTGTTTAGCAATAATTCACACTTAGCAAACTTCATGTATAACTACTTGTCTCTCAACCTTCAAAGCACAAATATGAGATACTCCTTATGCACTTTTATACTCTTTAAGTAGAGTAAGATGTCATCGATGAACACTTTTATAAATCTTTCAAGACAATTTTAAAATACCATATTCATTAAATCCATAAATACTATTGGAGCATTTGTCAGTCCAAATGGTATCACTACAAACTCGTAGTGGGCATACCTTGTCTTAAAGACAGCCTCAGGTATATCTCTATCTGCTGTCATCTAATAATACCCACCCCTCATATCTATCTTGGAAAACATATTAACACCTCTCAATTGGTCAAACAGGTCATCAATCGTGGGCAAGAGATACTTATTCTTCATAGTCACCTTATTTAGCTTTATCTAATTAATATACATTTCCATCGACTTATCTTTATTCTTGTGAAGCAGAATAGAAACACCTCAAAGTGATCAACTTAATTTGATAAATCTCTCATCAATTAGCTCCTAAAGTTGTTTTCCAACTCTTGAAACTCAATTACAGCCATCCGATATAGAACCTTAGAAATTAGAGCTATATTAAAAAATAGCTCAATACTAAACTTTAACCCTCTCTTTGAAAGTGACTTTGGTAAATCATCTAGAAACTCTTTCACAATAGGCACATCCTTGATACTTGGCCTAGATCTGCTCTTGCAAATTACATTGGCCAAGTATCCTATATAACCCTAGCTTAACATCTTTCTTGCTTTAATAGACAATATCAATATACTATAGGCTTTGCCCTCTTCAAAGACAAACTGATTAAGGTCTAACTACCACGTAACCGTTTTTCTCTTATAATCGATCTCTACTCTATAGCTACCTAGAAAATTCATGTCTAAGATTATGTCAAAATCGATTAGCTCTAATATGATCAAATTTATCCTCAATTATCTACCAAAAATGTTAATCTCCTAATCTAGTAAAACCTAGTCACTCATCACTATACCTTCATTTAGCATCTCTACAAAGATACTCTTACTTGTCACACTAAGAATTAACCTTAATCTCTCTAGTACCTCTCTAAAAATGAAACTATATATGACACCATAATCAACCAATACAAATAAAAGAGTATGAAAGAAAAGTAACTAATTGATAACTATATGAGGAAAATCCTCTCCCTAGTCTTGCGTCATTGAATATACTTTGACTCTACCTCTTCCTTCTAAAGTACCTATACCTCCTCTAAGTACACTAGTACCACCTCTAGTAAAACCATTGTTTCTCTTGACTGGACCAATATGCCTCAACTTGGCCCAATACAACTTCTGAATGGCTTAACACCTCCTTTGCTCAAGTACTCAGAAAGTTGATGACTTAATTGGTAGCATCTAAAATAAACATTTCATCCCACCAGACACTCCCTAAAATATCTTTTATTACATGTCCCACAAACAAATTACTTAAATCTTTACTTCGTACTTCTCTTAAATGATTTCTTCTACTGAATTTGTTTCTTATCCTTGTTTTCACCTCTATTTGTTGATCTAGAAAACATCCCCATCCTTTGAAGACACGTCTCTAACCTTAAAGCTTTGCCCAACACCTCTCTAAATCTTTAAAGGGAAGTAGCTCTTGTCATAACAATTTTAGCTATGGCAGGATGTAAACTATGGAAAAACTTTTCACTCTGCTAATCTTAAACCCCTATTAAGTTTGGTACAAACCGTTTCACGACATTGAACAAGATCTCATACTCCTTAACTGTGATTGACCTCTGTATCAACTCAGTGAACTTTTGTGCCTTGGAATAAACCATATCTACACTGCAGTACTCCTCATTAAACAATCTCCTAAACTTTGTCTAAGTCAAACTCTCCTCATCAACTGATGTCCTTGTAAAGTTTCACTAAACCCCTATGTCACTTATAAGTATATAGACTGCATATCTTACCCTCACTCTATCTGTCATAGAAAATATACCTATAGCACTCTTAAAAGCCTTAATCCACTCCTCTACCACTATAGGATCTTTAGATCTATTAAATTTCAAAGGTTGATGAACCTCTAGCAGACTATAGATTAGGTGAAGTCTCTTTGAATTGTTAATACCTATAGACTCTTACCCTGAACTCTACCTTAGATATTTACCTATTTTTGGCATTTGAAAACTGTCTCTCATCAACTGTGGGTATCCTTCCTTCACTGAGTCCTGATAGGCACCACCTTTCATCGACTTACCTTTTACTAGCTCCTACATATCTCCCCTAATAGGCTACTGAAATCCTTCTTTCATCACCTCTTTAATAATTTCCCTCTCATTCTTTTATCTAAGAGACACTTGTGAGTCTTGAAATCTTCTGCTCTTACTCATAGCTCTTACTAATGTGCTACTCTTGCCTTTAACAAGTTTAGGTAGATGAGGTCTCTTATCTAGAAGATTGTAAACATAAAAGCGGGTTAAAACATGGAATTCATACTAAATCATACATTACTATACTTATGTTGAGGGGAACCATGAACATTAGCTATACACTACCTCTGCACTCACACAGTTCAAAAATAATGTATTTTGAAAAAAACACTTTTCAAAAATATGGCTCAAATATGCTCTAATACCATGAATTATGCTATAGGTAAATTAGTCTTTTAAACATACTTTTATCATCATCAAACCATTAAGGGTTAAATAGAAAAAAAAATGAAAATTTATTATAGTGGCTAGTATCTAGATGAACCGTTTGTTCCACAAACATGTATTAAAAGCATACATTCGCAGTATTAACACATTTAATTTAGGTTCTCTAGTGTTGATTTAGGGTGTGTGTGTATGTGCATATATATATATATATATATATTATACATATGATTGTTTATGACATTGAAATATTAGACTAGACACTAGCAGACCTAAGGGGGATAAAAAATGGTTATTTGACCTCCCTTAGATTTGGAAAATTAATAGTTTATACATAAAGAAAAGATCAATATAACCCCTAAAACTTTACACTAACCTTCTTAGATTTCACTCTTTGTTATTAACCCCTATTAAATACTTTTATGGTATCAAATGTACACTTTTTGGTACAAGGAATTTTTTCCTCGATACAATGTCTATGCCATGTATTCCCTATTTCAAATGTATAATGAAAAATTGGTAGGGGTGTACAAGATTTAGTTTGTTATAGTTAGGGTTATATTTAAACTAAATCAAATTTGAGTTTATATATGTTTGGATTCGTGTTCTGCTTCATGTGTTCAATTTGGGTTTGTGCTTGTATTCGACAAACTTTAATAAAATTTGAGTTCGGTTCAAGTTTGGTTCATTACTGTAGCAAAATTTATTTATTTATAATAAATATATTTATTATGATTTATTGGAAACACAAACATATTTATTATAAATGGTTGAAAACGTAAATATATATATATTATGATTCATTAAAAAGACAAATATATTTATTATGATGTATTAGAAACCTAAATATATTTATTTTGACTTGTTAAAAACGTAAATATGTTTATTATAATTTATTGGAAACATAAATATATTTATTATGACTTATTAGAAATATAAAGGTATTTATAATTTATTAAAAAATAAAATTATAATTATAATAAAAAAATTCAATTTGAGTTTGCGAATATGTTTAAATTTGGTTTGCATAGTTTAGGTTCGAGTTCATTTTCAAAAATGTTCAATATCATAACTTGAGTTCGAATTAGAATAGTTTGTTTTGGATTTGTTCGAGTTAAACTTAAAGAAGAATTTGAATATATTCAGTTTGAATCCAATCATAGGTATAGCTTATGAAAAATTTTCAAATCAAATTAAAAGAAAAAGACAAAATTTTATATCAAACCAAGTCATTTTAATTTTCAGACAAAACAAAATCAAACTAAAAAATTATAGTTTGGCTATTAAAATTATAACTTAAAATTTCATTAATTTGACTTTTGGCTCAATTTTCCTTCCATAGGTAAGTGGTAAGATATTTAAAATTCATCTAAACTGAACATGCGAAAGGTTAGTAGAAGA
This sequence comes from Anacardium occidentale, assembly GCA_026122585.1. Classification (NCBI taxonomy): domain Eukaryota; kingdom Viridiplantae; phylum Streptophyta; class Magnoliopsida; order Sapindales; family Anacardiaceae; genus Anacardium; species Anacardium occidentale. The sequence continues at coordinate 24,044 of JAJEJH010000874.1, read as the reverse complement.
CAAAAGTAGGGATGAATACGAACCAAATCAGATTTAAACACCTTTGGGCTTGAATGAAAAATAATTTGACTCAAATTCAGTTTGAGTTTATTGAGGCTAAACTAAGGGTGTTTTGAGTTTGCTTTGAATATAAAATAATTCGGTTTGCATTTGTGGTTCATATTTATTATGATTCAGATATTGTTTTGTTAATAAGTCGTAAACTTGAGTCATGAATCTGAGCTGTAAAATCGAATTGTAAATTTAAGCCATAAACTAGAGTCAAACTTGAATTACGAATTTGAATCATAGATTCGAACCATAAATTTGATCCAATTGAATTGAACCAAACTACTAATTCGAATTTGACTCAATTTTAAAAAATGAGTCGATTTTTCTAGTTTGAACTCAATTGAAATTCAAACTAGAAGAATTTGAATCAAATTGAATTAGCTTTGTTCGGGTCAAACCCTAGAAAAAGGTAACGGGCAAAAAAAGTTAAGCATATGAAGCAAAACACAAGTGAATATTTTACTTCTGCATAAACTCAATACCAGAGCCACTGACTGCAATGACCAATAGAAATCATGTTGAACAACAAATTTTAAGATCAATGGTTACCCTGTTATGGAAAGCCAAAAAATAAACAAGAAAATTAAAGAGAAAACTTATTTTTATCAAATACCTTAGTAATTTTGAGGGTTTTCCAGCCAGCTTTTTGTACATAGCAAAGCCTTTTTCAAGTCAACATCCAGTCCATCACAATGAAAAATATTACAAAGTTCAGCACCCAAATGGTAAGAATCTTTAGTGAAACCAGGAGTAGAAATAGGCATCGCCAAGTAATCTCGTGCCATTCTTCCAAGTGTTGGAAACTTTCCAGAGTTGGTGTGCCACCAAGCCAGTATGTCAAACTCTTCGACAGAAGGAATTTTAGGCTCCACCAAATATAAATCAAGTTCTGAATTTGAAGATTTACAAGGCCTCCCAAGGGTGTCTAGCATTCTCGGAACTTTTGCATATTCATTATAAACATTATCAACTTCATTGATGATTTTCTTGAGTCGTGTGTTGGCATCCTGGCCATATAATTCCATGTACCAACTTACTACCATGTCCATCTTGAATCGTGGATCGAGAACCACTGCAATTACTAGAGCCAAGTTACACTGACTCCAATACTTGTCAAAATATTTCTCTCTAATAGATGATGCTATTTCACGAACAAAATAGTTGTCGCTTTCTCCCCATTGGAGTATATTCATATATATGTCACAGACCTTGGGGAAATAGACATTTGCGGTAGTAAATTTGCTCCTAGACAGATTATTAGCAGCATCTTTTAACACATGCGCACACTCATATGCCACTGTTGTTTTATACCAGCTCTCATCTGTCAAATTTATTAACTTGAAATTAGGATCTATCGTTTCAAGCTCACAAAATGCTTCTTTATACCCCAATGCACTCTCAAGCACCTCTAATTCATCAGAAATCCATTTCTTAGGAAGGCCTTGAGAACTCACCTTCTTGCCCATGGACTTAGCTTTGTTTAATGCAGCTCGAAGCCTATTTTCATTCGATGGCGTCACGCGAACATAGCTGAAGGACTTCTTTATTTGACTTAGTAATTCTGCAATCCAATTCGGCCCATTTTGAACAGTCCGCTTAAGATTATCTACCAGCCAATGAATGGGTAATACATTCTCGTTGAAAGGAAGTAAAGTTCGTTTGCTAATCCAAGAGTTTGTGAAAAAAAGACCCAAATCTTCTCTACAAATACCTGGGACGGTAGAGCATATATTCCTGTCAACATTCAGATCTGAAAGGAGACATTTAATGACGTCTGAGAAATCCATTTCACACTATGAGAAATCAATAATCTTGTTCTTCAATACCCAATTATCATCAATAAAGTAGAGCACCGTCAGAATGTACTCCATATCATACAACTCAAATTTCAAATGGAAATGACATGACAGTTTATTGAAATATCCGCGAAGCTTTTCCTTCTCCTCTCTGTAAACATGGAGTATGTCAGCCTTTATGGACTTTAATGATGAAAATCCATACTTAACGATGATTCTTGCAGCATCCAAATGATTCAATTCTTCATCAATCGCAGATTTTTCTTTGACAACAGTTAAAGCGACCAATTCATTTGTTTCAGCAAATGCACCTTCATCTGGACTTCTGTTACGACGACGGCATCTTTCTAAATGATTTTTCAGATGTGTAGTTCCTTTCTTGCTTGAACCCTGAAACTTCCTCTCACAATGTTTGCATAAAGCCCATTCTTTCCCGTCTTCTTTATGTTTTGTGAACTCCTGCCAAACCTTTGAATTCAACTTTCTTCTTTTAGTACATAGTAACTTCTTCGAGCCTGCATTCATTGTCTCACGTTCATGATTTGAAGTAGGTTCAGAACCAACATTTTCTTCTCTAGTTTGGGTGATTTCCTGTCAAGACCATAAAAACAAGTAGGTACCTCCCCCATAAAAAGCTTGATTTGAGAATAATGAAAGAGATTGCTTCTTCATTAATGGATTCAATACATCAGTAAAAATCACACTATGCAAATAAACTATCATCATTCACTATGGAGACCGAATCTGATGTGGATTATTAAATTTTCGAGTCAAAATCTGTTCAACTATTCACTGTATTGATCAGATTATTGAGATTCAAAAGAGGCACGCAAAGCACTTAGAATTTCAGGGACCCGTAAACACTTCAATCTCAAAGATACCTGAAACAAGTTAATCTTTGATGCTTTGAATGCTTCAAGTGCCTCTTTTTGAGATCTCTTCGGTCTCAGGATAAATCCCAGCAAAAAAATTGAGTTAGGATTCTCTGATAATCAGAGCACATAGAATTTTGTTTCAGAAAATAGTACAAAACGTTAAGAACTTATGCATTTACATTACTTTCTATGGAGCAATGAAGTAAATATTCCTGTGATTAAATTCAAGATTAATAAACAGTATATAGATAGATAGGTAGAGACTCACCTGATCAGGATTTGGAAGTGTTTCAGTATCATCACCATTACTTGTTTGGAAATAAATCGTTGATGTTCCACCAGGCCAAGACATAATCAAAGTAGAAGAATACTTGGATTATGCAATTAGATTGAAATGATTTCTGAAATTCAGGATGAAGAATTTTGGCTTCTTGATCCTCTGCAAATGATGATGAAGAAAGTCAAAAATAAGAACAAGTGAAATCTAATTTTCTATTATTCAATTTGTGTAGTGGGCGGAATTTTTAATATGCAATTGTTCAGCGTGTTGACCGAGGAGGCCAGTATATTCAATTTAGATTTAAAATTAATATAACCTTTTATATATGAGTTGACTTATTTACCCTATTTTACAATTTTACAATATTTCCCTCAGTTGATAAAAAATAAATAATCTTAATTTTTTTTTTACAATTTTACCATATCCTTACTCATTAAATTTTTAAGACAAAAACTTAGGATTCAATAAAAATAACCACCCACGCCGCCACCCACTACCATTTGTGGTTTTCGTGTTCTTTGAGTGTTGCGAGCTGATGAATAATAGACATACGTATATATTATGGTTTATTTCGGATAAATTTGAGGGAGATTTTGTCCATTTCGCTATAGAATTATGCAAATTCGGGATCACATGGTTATTGTTTTTGTTTTGTAGGAATTTACATAATTTCGAATTGAAACAAAACCAAGTGAGTATGCTCAAGACCAAAAATTACAACCGAAGCGAAGGATCGAAGAGCGGAATCGAAACTAGCTGAGCAAACCTCATGCCGCGGCATGATGCTGCGGCATTAATGAGGTGCAGAATCCAAAAGCTCCAGGCCGCGGCACATGACGAAAGCCTGCAAACCCTACAAGACAGAAAGCTGGAGGCTGCGGCACATCAAAAGTCCTGAAGCCGCGGCATAATCAGCATTCAGCATTCCAGAGCCTTCAAGCGGCAGCATCATGCTGCAGCAAACAGAACCCCCAGGCCGCGGCATGATGCCACGACATAGGCACTTTTCAACAGAATTTCACTTTGACTGAAATTATTCTGTAACCCTAAGTATATATAATAATTTGTAATTTTAGAATAGAGGAGTGCCGTCATAGGAGAGTTTTTAGCACAAAAACTTTAAGATTCAGTTAAAATAACCACCCACGCCACCACCCAATACCACTTGTGGTTCTCGTCTTCTTTGAGTGTTGCGAGCAGCCGTAGTGTGACTGGCTGTGTCGCTCTCCTCAAGTTGCAAAATAGCCTTTACTCCACATGATACATTAAAGCAACCGTAGTTAAAACCTACAGGGGTCTAACATAAAACTCAATAATAATAAAATTATAACAACAAACAAATCAATATATATTAAAATAACAACAAAAAAAATCCAAAAAAATATATTCTAAATCTTAAAGAATTTTTATTAAAAAATCTATTGGTAAACTATATATTTAAAAAAAAAGATATAATTTCACTATATTTATCAATTTGATTCAATTTTATTGGATTTTATTTTCTAAAACTAAACCAAATGATATATTCGGTTTACAAAAATTTTAAAACTGTAATCATCTATGAGACAACTAAACCATGGTTTTTGGTTTGGATTGAACTGGATCGAATTGATTCGATTTTTGTGCACCTTAATAGGTACATGTTTGGTTATTTAACAGTTGAGGTATCGAATTTTGTCATGGGATTAAGTCCTTTGGCAATAAAAAAAATTTTGCAAGGAGATTTCTTTTTTAAAACAAGTACAAACTAAGTTTTGCTTTTTTTTAAATTGAGCTTCAAGTAAAAAAATGATAGATTTTTTGAAATCAGGAAATAAAACTCTTATTTGATCCATACGTTCTTCGAGTAAGAAAATAGAACAATTACCCAAACCGCGCATTCCTTTTTGATATACTAGTCATTGTCTTACAGCCAAAATCTAGTCTCAGTACAAAAAAAATTGCTTTTAGTATTGGAATATTAGCATCGAATAGTATCCAATGTCTATTGGTCTCAAATCAAAGTCGGATTTGAAAATTAGTATCCGACAAAAAGCTTTTCTTGTAGTATCGATAGTTATCCGATACTATTTAGAATTGAAAAATATACCTGATTTGCATTTGATACTATTCATTTATTGTAATTGAAATTTAACATCGGAATATGTTCCAATGCTATTTTGAATATCATTGTTGGATTATTGTTCGATACTATTTTCTTTATTTTTTTGGGCTTGTTTTGTTTACAATGTTTTTATAACATCAAAAAATGTGTCAATGTTATTTCATATTTAGTTTTCAATTTTATTTTCATTGTCATTAGTTAGTATCGACTTATGAGCCGACACTGTTTTATATGTATTAAAATTTAGCATCGAACAATGATTGGATGTTAATTTTTTATACTTGAAAGCCGCAAATTGAAATTTATTGTCATATATTTTTTCATACTGGGTGACTATAGCATTGGCTTTCTAGCTGATGCCGTTTTATCTTGGTTGCCTATTGGTCTCGAATCAAAGTTGGATTTGAAGATTAGTATCCGACAAAAAGCTTTTCTTATAGTATCGGATAACTATTTAGAATCGAAAGATATATCTGATTCTAACTTGATATTATTTATTTATTGTAATTGAAAATTAACATCGGAATATGTTCCAATGCTATTTTGAACATCATTGTCGGATTATTGTTCGATACTATTTTCTTTATTTTTTTGTGCTTTTTTAGTTTACAATGTTTTTATAGCATCAAAAAATGTATCAATGCTATTTCATGTGTAGTTTTTAATTTTATTTTCATTGTCATTAGTTAGTATATCGACTTATTAGCCAACACTGTTTTATATGTATTAAAATTTAGCATCGGACAACGATTGGATGTTAATTTTTAATACTTGAAAGCCACAAATTGAAATTTATTGTCATATAATTTTTCATACTGGGATACTATAGCATTGACTTTCTAGCTGATGCCGTTTTATCTTTGTTGAAATATAGCATCAGATCATTTTTTAATGCTATTGTTTACAATTTAATTGTTTAGTATTAACTCGGTATCCAATGCTAAATAATGTTTAACGAAATATAGTATTGCTATAATTTTTCGATGCTATTGTGAAAGTAATATTCATTTGCTTTCATTTAGCATCGGCTCCTTTGTGCCAATGCTGCGATGCTACTTGGACAGAGAATCGGTGCTAATTTTTAATACAGTATAGTCACGAATATGTTCTTGCCCATTTTCACTGCACGAAAAAAACAAAGAAACTCTAAATCTCTACTGCTCTGTCTTCCAAAAATTGCTGCTCCTTCTTGCCACAACGCTGCTCCATCTTGCCGCCATTACTCTCCCTGTCGGCTTCTAAGACTGCTGCTACTCCACTTCGGCGTCCAGGTAAACTCCATTCCCATGCCGGATTTGATTACTTGGGTTTTTCAACCTGTTTTTTCTTCCCATAATGAGCTTTAATTTGATTCCTATTTGAAGTTTAGTTGAATTATTCTAGTAAAATTTCAGTATATTACTTCAAATTATAAACAGCATTAACAGTTTTGAAGTGCGTAAATAATATTGAAAGAAAAGACGACAGAAAACAGAAAATTTGTTCTTTATCATTTCTTTTGTCTTCTGGTCAGTCATTGATTGTTTGTTCTCTAACAAACTGACGAAATAAATAATAATAAAAGGAGTTTGACTGTTTATTGTTGTTTCATTGGGTCCAGTTTGACCCTTTTTACAATTGACTTTTCAATAATGACATCAAAGCATGTGAAAGCCTATTTTCTCCCTTTCGACTCACAAAAGATGATATTATATATGTGAGATGATGATATTATATGTGTGTAAAATATCACAGCTATTGTTGGAAAACAACAGTAGACAATTTAAAGGAGAAGATTGAGAGCAACCATTTTTTTTCCTTTTTTCTAAGAATTTATTTTGTAAAATAAAAATGAGAAATTGAATATTGTGTTTCCTAATTTTGAGAATGATTTTGGTGTTCATTTTGAAAGCAATATTACTATTATTATTTTCTTTTTCTACTTTTGATTGAAATATTGAAAATGTGAATAATTGAGTTGCCTTGAGAACCTAGAAAAGAGAATTTCTCTATAATCTGATTTTGCAGTTGATTTGTTTGAAATTGGTTAAAAGTCCAGTATAAAGTGTTTATTGGTTTTATTTTATGATTTTTGTGATTATTGAAATGTTTATATTTTGGGATTGTGTTTTCCGTGTTGGGTATGGGTTTAAGATTATACTAGCCGACAATATATATATATATATATATTAGTTTGAGTTAGAATTTGATGAGTTTCATTTTAGTTAACTAAAAAAATTGAAAACTTTTTCAATGTTTATTTCATGAACATGTATGGAGAGGACGCATTTACAAAATCTATAAACATTTAATTTAGATTTTCTGTATTGATTCAGGTTGTATATATTGTATATATATTGCTGAAATATTAGATCAGATTACAGTTTTTATTTTGTATATACATTTACAATATCAGATATACTGTTATTTATCGGAAAGAATTGAAAAAAATAGATATGGATGATCTGTTCAAAACTGATATAATATATGTGATGCATAGCTGCCATTTTGGAGAACCTTGATTGCATCGCCTATGTTGGCAACATATGCAATGCAATGCAGCTCCCTTTTTCTCCTCTTTAGTTTAGGCATACAAATTTTACTGTCTACATATATTATTGTATCATAATTGGTATTTTTAAAAATAAAAAAGGGTAAATGACCTTTCAAACTCACTGAAACTTACTCAAACTAAAAAAAAAAACAAAAGAGTTTTCTCTTAACTCAGTAAACCCTAGCAAAAGAGAAAAAGTGATAAACAGTCAAGTAGAATTCTCTTGAATTCTCCCAGGCAGGTGAATTAACTTTGATTTTTGTTTGACTTAACTCACGAAAATTAATTTATAAACAGTTAGTGTTTCTAAATTAAATTGAGCTTATAAGTATTTGGAATTTTAAGTAGTATGCCATTATAAGAAAAACCGTTTTTAGAATAGAAAAATTAGCATCAAATAGTATCAGATTAGCTTTGGATTAGAAGCAGAAAGATAATGACCATTATCGGATCAACATCCCATAGTAATTTGATAGACTAGTATTGGTTCGATACTATTTAGCATTAGACTTAGTTTTTTTATTCTAATTCGTTAGTAACTATCATCAGATGTTTCATTCTGAAACTAGTTTGATACATATTAGCATCATATTTTTTTCGGTTGCTAATTTTTATATTTTTTTTATGTAATATTTAAGTGGCATCGGTTTATATGCCAATGCTAAATTTTATAATGAATTGTAGCATCTGAGATAATAATATTAACCTTGATCCAATATTATTTAGCATCAGACTTATGTTTCGTTGCCACTTTTTATATGATTTATAAATAATTTAAATATGATGTTTATATAACATCGGCGTATTATCCAATGCCAATTTATTTAATTAAATTGATTCAGATTATATCAGGTGCTAATGTTTTAATTAATCAAAACAGCAATTCGCTCCACCATTTCGCCTACGTCTATTCAATCCCTAAATTTTCCTTGCAACCACAGATTCCGTCACTTCGCATCCAACAGCCGCCAGACACAGCGAGGCGCCGAAACCAAGGTAAACGCCGGAATCTAAGCTCTGTTTTTGGGAAATTGTTTGTTTACTTTGATTGACATATAAATGATAAGACTTTGCCACTTTGGCAAAATGGAAATGAAAAATTACTGATAAAGTAACAGCTTGGATTGCTCTCATTTCTATAGTCAATGCCGTATCTCTTTGATTTGATATGTAATGCTTGTAGTGTGTGTAGAAATTTGTATATCTGGGTTTGGATTATGTTTTGGCTTCAAGTAGTGATTCTTTGGGTTGATTTGTGAATCATCTTATGTACAAACCGAGTGCAAAGACGAGTTGAAATTGTGTTGGTGCCTGCAACAAACTCAAAACTTTTTAACAACAAAGTGATGAAAACTTAAGGACCTGCAGCATATAAATGCATGGTTGGAGAATGCTATTTGAATAACTAGTTTATGTATGTTGAAACAATTTTATTATTGTCTTAATTGCATTAAGAAATGTTTTTGATCTGCTGCAGGTATCACTTTTATTTCACTTTTGTTTTTATAACCTTCATTTATTGAAATATAAAAATGAGTTATTTCTTCTCAAGTTCGTAACATTTGACGTATGTTTAAATCAGTCTATAATGAATGCACATTTGACGTATGTTTAAATCAGTCTATAATGAATGCATACGTAATGATAAATAATTCCAGGCTGGTATGTATGGTATTGTAATTGGATTAAAGCTTTGTGTATATAGTTTTTGTTTGGTCAAGTCTAAGCATCTAAATTAGCATAAACTTCCATTTAAATTTTACTCATGTATTAAATTAGTTTATTGGCGGTGATTTGCATTATAAATTTTGGTATATGTGTTCTATATTGACTTGCCTGATAAATTACGGATTATTTCCTAGGAAAGTCAGCTGAAAACTCTTTGCTAATAAAAAAAGCATTGAAGATGTGAGCATCTAAAATTCTTAGACTTCCAAGAAGATTAATATATTCTTAAAGTGATCATCCTGCTGCAACTCTAATCGACCGTAATCAAATGTAATTGCCAGTTGATGAATGTAATGGGGCCAAAATGGATGAATAAATAAACAAACCTAAGGGCCAATCCAAAAGATGGTTTTTGTTTGGTTAAAATATTTCTAAGTGACCGAAAAATAATTGATGTATTCGGTAATGACTTATAAATATATTTTATTATAAAAATAATAAAAAATAGTATTAAATTATTATATTAACTCAATTTATATAAGTAAATAAAATAACTAAATTAATAAATTCATATAGGTAAAAAAAAGTTATTGCAAAACACAAAAAAAGTATAAAATAAATGGATATTTACTTTGTTGATGAAGAGAGAGCAATGAACCCTAACCCTTCATATGAATAGGCAAGAATTTTTTGTAGAAGTGTGAGTTGATTTCATTAATCGAATAAAGTTATATGATGAAATTTTAAAATTAAACAGGAGTAATATGGTAATATATTTAGTCAAAGTAACTTATAAGTAGAGTGCTTAAAGGATGTATATAGATTATAAACTCTTAAATTAAATTGATTTGTTTATTTATGATTTTTTTTGGTTTATAAACTAGACTTATAAACAAAAATAAATAAATAAATTGGAGGGAACTAACTTTTTATTTTAGTGCTTATAAGTACTTTATTTATAAGTTACTTTGACCAAGTATATTATTACTTTACTTCTATTAATTTAATTCTAAAATTAAATTATATTTGCTTATAAAATATTTATTTTTTTATTTCTAAAACCCATACATATAAATTTTTAATAAAATATTTGCATACAACACATTTATTTATTTAATTCTAAAATTAAATTATATTGTAATATAGTCGAAATATATTTTCATAATATTATAATAAAAAATTAAAATAATATAATTTATTATTTGATAAAATTATTCAGTACCCTTTTTAGTCATTTTAATAATAAAATCTACTTATAAATAATATTTTATTAAATATGTTAACTGTTTATCAATCACTTATAAGTACTTTAATAAAATACTTAATTGTTTAAAATTTCAAATATTTACAAACTCAAGCATTAATTGTTTATAAGCTAATTTTCATAAGTTAAGTCAAACAAACTCTTACAAGCATTAAAATGAAAAATTGGTAATTTTTTTTTTTTTTTTTGGGTTGTTTATAAGCCTAAAAAGTATCATAAACAAATTAGTCAAATTTAATTTAAGAACGTATAAATTAGTTTGACCAACTTATAAGCAAAGATAAATACCTTCTATATACCAAGGGTGTTAAATATCTTACCAACAACATGACTATTGACCCTTATGCTGAAAGACATAAAATCTCTTGCATTAATTAATTACATTATAGCCCTTCTAATTACAAGATTAAGACACTTAAGCCCCCAATTGGATTCAATTCGAATTGATCTAGTTTGGATTAGATTAACTAAGGATTGGACTCATTTTCATAAATGAGTCAAATTCGAGTCAATAAAAAAATTATAGACTTTATAAAATTATGATTATGAATATAGACCCCATTTGATAAGATCATGTTAAAGTCTTCTTTTCCATGAGTTTTGGTATTATGTGTAGAATTTGAAATTTTCTTTTTTTTTTTCCAAGATTTAGTTGAGTTAAATATCATCCATTCAAAAGAAGAAACATTTGGAAGTAGCAACTTATTACTTTTAAAATATCAAAAAAACTTATGTTGTTATTATGTAACATTTAAGTTTATTTTCTTGTGGGGGAAATTTGTAACTTATTACTTTTAGATTACTTACCAAAAAAACTTATTACTTTTACATTAAGTCAATTAGTAATTAGTCTCTTAATGGTATGTTATCTTTCTGTTTCGTATTAATTTCCTATACTTTATGTATTCTCATTCCTTTATAAAGAGGACATCTAGGATATTCAAGATATACCAAAATAAAAATTTTCATTTGCATTTCAAATCTTTTTAAAGCATATTTTTAGTAAACAAAAATATCAACAACAATAGCTCAAATCAATGTTTTCACAATTATTCTTGTAGCACTTGTGCTCTCTACAGGTAGAAGTAAAATTTTTTTGTTCATAATAAATTATTCTTCATTATTCTAAATCAAGTTTATATTAGTTTGCATGTTTAATTTGATATTTAAATGATGCTTGTCGTTCTAGGTCAAATTTTATTCCTAATTCTATTGTTTTTCTTTAAAATATTTTGTTTTATGTATAACTTTATTTTCATGAGCAATATATATATAAAATTAATTTTTCGTGATCAATATTTATATGGCTAGTTTTACCATATCATAAAGTTGACTTGGTGATACAACATTTCTTGATCCAATACATCGTAAGGCTTATGAATTTGGGAGCCAATTTGCCCTTCTTGTCAAACCTCAATACATGTTTGTAGGGAGTTGCTCTAAAAAATACCTTATCTCCCATCTAAACTCTATCTCTCTACTTTTCTTATCTACATAACTCTTTTGGCGATGCTAGGCCTGTCTCATCCTTTATTTGATCACTTTAATCTACTCAATTATTATCTGTGTCATCTTTGGTCATACTGTAGTCTCTAGAGAATCTCTCTCTCTAATCTCATCTTAATGAATTGACGATTTGTATCTCCTACCAAATAATGCCTCAAAAAGAGCCATCTGAATCATAGACTAATGGTTGTTATTATAAGTAAACTCCATTAAAGGCAACATCTCTGTCCAACTGGTCTGAAAGTTTATACAACAAGCTTATAGCATATCTTCCAAAATTTGGTTTACTCTCTCTATTGGATTGAAGTGCAATTTGATCTCCAAACCCCTTTGTGAACTAGAATGCTAATAAGATCAAAAGTCTCTATCTGATATGATGACTCTAGGTACCCTATGTAATTTAACAATCTATCTGATTTAAAAATGACCCAACTGATCTGTAGTTATCCCCTCTTTGATAAATAAAAAATAAGTAGACTTACTCAGTCTATCAACAATTACCTAAATATTATTGTACCGTCACTGAACCTTAGGAAGTCCTAAGATGAAAATGCTTTGCTATTTTCACTCAAGTATGCTTAATGGCTATAATAATCTAAAAGGTCTCTGGTGCTCTGTCTTGACTTATTGACAAGTCAAACATTTGGCTACAAAATCTGCTATGACTCAAATGCATTGAATAAACTAAACTATGAGCTTCACTCAAAATCCTCTGTCTCAACTCTACATCCTCTAACTCACATACTCTACCTCTAAACCTCAAAATCTCATCTTTGATCTCATAGTTAGACGTTAAACTCTCACTGACCTTTTGAACCATACTCTATACCCAATTATTTGTCATCTATCAGACTTTGTGTCATCTAACAATATAGATACAATCTGAAATCTAGAGATCCCAATTGTCATAATCTTAATCTACACTATACTAATCTCATATTATCATTTTCTTTGGTCATAAATCCTTAATAAAACCATTCTCTTACTAAAAGTATTTGCAACAATATTAGCTTTATGAGGACGATATCTAATCTTGCAATTATAGTTTTTAACCAACTTTAACCATTTTCTCTGTCTCATATTCAACTCTTTCAAGGTGAAGAAATAATTTAAACTCTTATGATCTGAATAAATGTAGTATCTTACACCATATAAATAATGTCTTTAAATCTTTAATACAAAGACTACTACAACCAACTTCAAATCATGAGTAGGGTATCTCAACTTATAATCCTTTAATTGCTTGGAGGTATTGACAATTACCCTATCAGACTATATTAAAATTGCTCCAATCCCCTGATGGGATGCATTTGTATATATGTTGAATTCTACTTATTTCTTAGGTAATGTAACATTGGAGTACTAGTTAACTTCTACTTTAACTCCTAGAATTGAGCATTACACTCTTCGGTCATACAAATGGCATATTTCTTTAAGTCAAAGCAATCAAGGGTCTTACCAATCTTAAGACCCCCGCAATGAATCTCTTATAATATCCGACCAATCTAAAAAAACTCCTTACCTCATTGGCTACGATCGGCCTCAACCAAGTCAACATAACTTCTGAGATCCACTGATATTCTATTGAGTGATACATGTGTCTAAGAAAAGTCGTATTGTTTAGCAATAATTCATACTTAGAAAACTTGACATATAACTGCTTGTCTCTCAACCTCTGAAGCACAAATATGAGATACTCCTTATCCACTTTTATACTCCTCAAGTAGAGCAAGATGTCATCAATGAACACTTTTATAAATCTATCAAGACAATTTTAAAATACCCTATTCATTAAATCTATAAATATTATTGGAGCATTTGTCAATCCAAATGGTATCACTACAAACTCGTAGTGGTCATACCTTGTCTTAAAGACAACCTTGGGTATATCTATGTCTGCTATCATCTACTGATACCCACCCCTCATATTTATCTTAGAAAACGTAGTAGCACCTCTCAACTGGTTAAACAGGTCATCAATCATGGGCAAGAGATACTTATTCTTCATAGTCACCTTATTTAGCTTTATGTAGTTAATATACATTTCCAACGACCTATCCTTTTTCTTAAGAAATAGAATAGAAACACCTCAAAGTGAACAACTTAATTTGATAAATCTCTTATCAATTAACTCTTAAAGCTGTTTTTTTAACTCTTGAAACTCAGTTAGAGTCATCCGATATGGAACCTTAGAGATTGGAGCTATTTTAAAAAATAACTCAATACTAAACTCTCACTCTCTCTTTGAAAGTGATTTTGGTAAATCATCTAGAAACTCTTTGACAATAGGCACATCCTTGATACTTGGCCTAGATCCGCTCTTACAAATTACATTGGCCAAGTATCCTTCATAACTCTAACTTAACATCTTTCTTGCCTTAATAGACAAAATCAATATACTATAGGTTTTGCCTTCTTCAAAGACAAACTGATTAAGGTCTAACTATAACATAACCGTTTTTCTCTTACAATCGATCTCTACTCCATATCTACCCAGAAAATTCATGTCTAAGATTATGTTAAAATTAATTAACTCTAACATGATCAAATCTATCCTCAATTATCTCCCTAAAATGTTAATCTCCTAATCTACTAAAACCCAGTCACTCATTATTATACCTTCATTTAGCATCTATATAAAGATACTCTTACTTGTCACACTAAGAATTAACTTTAATCTTTTTAAAAATGAAGCTATGTATGACACCATAATCAACCAATACAAATAAAAGGGTATCAAAGAAAAGTAACTAATTGATAACTAGGTGAGGAACATCCTCTCCCTAGTCTTGCCTTATTGCATATACTTTGACTCTACCTTTTCCTTCTAAAGTACCTATACCTCATCTAAGTACACTAGTACCACCTTTAGTAGAACCATTGTTTCTCTTGACTAGACCAATATGCCTCTACTAGGCCCAATACAACTTCCAAATGGCTTGACACCTTCTTTACTCAAGTACTCAGAAAGTTGATGGCCTAATTGGTAGCATCTAAAATAAACATTTCATCCCACCAGACACTCTCTAAAATATCTTTTATTGCATGTCCCATAAACAGGTTACTTAAATCTTTACTTCGTACTTCTCTTAATTGATTTCTTCTGTTGAATTTGTTTCTTATCCTTGTTTTCACCTCTCTTTGTTGATCTAAAAAACATCCCCATCCTTTGAAGACACGTCTCTAACCTTAAAGCTTTGCCCAACGCCTCTCTAAATCTTTGAGGGGAAGTAGCTCTTGTCATAACAATTCTAGCTATGGCAGGATGTAAACTATTGAAAAATTTTTCACTCTACTAATCTTAAACCCCTATTAAGTTTGGTACAAACCGTTTCACGACATTGAACCAGATCTCATACTCCTTAATTGTGGTTGTCCTCTGTATCAACTCAGTAAACTTTTGTGCCTTGGAATAAACTATATCTATACTACAGTACTCCTTATCAAACAATCTCCTAAACTTTGTCTAAGTCAAACTCTCCTCATCAACTGATGTCCTTGCAAAGTTTTACTAAACCCCTTTGTCACTTATAAGTATATAGACTGTATATCTTCCCCTGACTCTATCTGTCATAGAAAATATACCTATAGCACTCCTAAAAGCCTTAATCCACTCCTCTGCCACTATAGGATCTTTAGATCTATTAAATTTCAAAGGTTGATGAACCTCTAACAGACTATAGATTAGGTGAAGTCTTTTTGAATTGTTAATACCTATAGACTCTTACCCTGAACTCTACCTTAGATATTTACCTATTTTTGATATTTGAAAACTGTCTCTCATCAACTGTGGGTATCCTTCCTTCACTGAGTCCTGATAGGCACCACCTTTCATCGACTTACCTTTTACTAGCTCCTACACATCTCCCCTATTAGGCTACTGAAATCCTCATTTCATCACCTCTTTAATAATTTCCCTCTCATTCTTTTATCTAAGAGACACTTGTGAGTCTTAAGATCTTCTACTCTTACTCATAACTCTTACTGAGGTGCTACTCTTGCCTTAACAAATTTAGGTAGATGAGGTCTCTTATCTAGAAGATTGTAAACGTAAAAGCGGGTTAAAACATGGAATTCATACTAAATCATACATTACTATACTTATGTTGAGGGGGACCATGTGGCCTATTTTGGCAGCCCTTAAACCTCTCAAATGATATCAAATGGCACTCCAACAACCCAGCAAAGATTCAGTTCAAGCTCAAACAAAAAAACAAGCAAATTCTCAAGCAAAAATAAGTCCAAATTTAAGCACTTTCAACTCCAAATTAGTCACAACTTCAATCAATTTCCAACACATCAACATTCAACATCAAATATCCTCATTCAATCAACACAATGCCAATACTTACTTGATAAACAAATGCAAGAAATTGTTCCTCAAGCCTAAAGGAGAAAATCCACCAACTTGAAGTTGATTCAAGCTTAAAGAACTTTGGATACAAGCTTAAAGGAAGATCCACCCACTTGTTTCAAAGCTCACCCACTTGAATCTCCACCACCAATTCTTTCTTGCAACAAGAATTGGATAAAGGAAATAAAAGGAAACAAGAACCAACAAGTTCTTTATCCCAAACAAAAGCACAAAGCCTTAGGGTTTAATTTCAATATTCAAGTCTCTTTTCACAATGAGAAAAATAGCCTTTATATAGGCTTTACAAACCATGGTAAAAGTAACCAAACTTTGGTTTACTTTTCACCATATTACAAGTTAGGGAAATAAAATAAAAACCAAAGACATAGCAAGTAATTCACATATTTTCTAATTACATTACAAAATAAATCAGAAATAAATATAAAAATGGAACAATCTTGGATGCAAACATTTTCCTTGATCAATTTGTCTTCGGTCTGAATTTTCGAATCGAATATTCGAATTCAATCCAAAAAGTCGTTCGCATTCGAATTGTCATTGGAAATCATCAGAAATTCAAAATCCTCAAGGAGAATGCATTTGAGGAGTTCTGGAAGTTGAAGCATGCCAAAATTGCTTGAAAAGACCAAAATTCCCAAAATGCGGCAGAATCCAGATGCCGCGGCATGCAGTGCATAGTGCGCAAGTGCGCACACGGGTGCGCCCGCAGGCAGGTGGGCGTGCGGAGCAGCCAAGCGCTGGGCGTGCGCGAGCTGGGCCTGCGTGCGTTGGGCGATGGGCGCGCGCGCAGGTGGGCGTGAGTGCACGCTTGCGTGCGCAGCAAGGCAGCGTGCGGGCGCGCGCGCGCACGCAGGTCTGGAGCGCAGCACTGTGACGCCAGGCAGGGGAAATCTTCGCGCAGCCCGTTTTCATCCGTTTCTTATCCGAATTGAGTCCCGTTTTTTTCCTTAGCTTCGTATGAAGCCACTTGATGAATTTTGACTCTTCGGTGTGCCGTTTCTGAATTTTTTGAACTCCAAACATGATCCGAAGGCCTTAAAAAATATTATGCACACTAGTCTGGAAGGCGTTGGTAGTATCGTGCACGGTTGGAATTATGATTTTCAGAGGCACAGTTGGTCTTCTTTTTTGGGCATAACAAACTGAAATGTATTTTTGAAGGCTTGACATACAAATTGAGGGCGTCGAAAACTTGATTGTTGAAGTTACCTTCGATTTCACACATGGAAGCAAATACAGATTCATATCACCATGAACATTAGCTATACACTAGCTCTGCACTCACACAGTTCAAAAATAATGTATTTTGAAAAAAACACTTTTCAAAAATATGGCTCAAATATGCTCTAATACCATGAATTATTTTATTAAATAATAAATTATATTAACTCAATTTATATATGTAAATAAAAAACTAAATTAATAAATTTATATATGTAAATAAAACTATTGCAAAACATAAAAAAGTTAACAATAAAATGGATATTTACTTTGTTGATGAAGAGAGAACAATGAACCCTAACCCTTTTTATTAATAGACAATAATTTTTCGTAGAAGCATGAGTTGTTTTAATTAATCGAATAAGGTTATATAATAAAATTTTAAAAATTAAACAGGAGTAATGTGGTAATATATCTAATCAAAGAAACTTATAAGCAAAATGCTTAAGAGATGTGATTAGCTTATAAACTCTTAAATTAAACTGATCTAGTTGTTTATGATATTTTTTTGGTCTACAAACTGGACTTATAAGCCAAATAATAATAATAATAATAATAAAGTGAAGGGAACCAACTTTTTATTTTAGTGTTTATAAGTACTCTACTTATAAATTATTTTGACTACGTATATATTACTACATTACTTTTATTAATTTAATTAGTTCGCAAATATGTTTTAAGTTTGGTTTATATAGTTTAGGTTCAGGTTCATTTTCAAAAATTTTCAATACCATAATTTGAATTCGGATTCGAATAGTTTGTTTTGACTTTGTTCGAGTTAAACTTAAAAATGAATTCAAATATATTCAGTTTAAATCCAACTCTAAGTATAGCTTATGAAAAATTTTCAAATCAAATTGAAAGAAAAAGACAAGTTTATATCAAACCAAGTCATTTTAACTTTCAAACCGAACAAAATCAAAGTAAAAAATTATAGTTTGACTATTAAAAATTATAACTTAAAATTTCATTAATTTGACTTTATTTTCCTTCCATAGGTAAGTGGTAAGACATATAAAGATAGTAGAAGACAAAAGTAGGTATGGATACAAGCCAAATCAGATTTGAACATCTTTGGGTTATAATGAAAAATGATTTGACTCAAATTCAATTTGAGTTCATTGAGGCTAAACTAAGGGTGGTTTGAGTTTGGTTTGAATATAAAATAATTTGGTTTGGATTTGTGGTTCATATTTATTATGATTCAAACATTATTTTACTAATAAGTCACAAACTTGAGCTGTGAATTTGAACTATAAATTCGAATTGCAGATTTAAGCCATGAACTAGAGTCAAACTCGAATTGCAAATTTGAATCATATATTTGAACCATAAATTTGAGTTGAATTGAATTGAACAAAACTCCTAGCTCGAATACGACTCAATTTAAAAAAAAAAAAAGTTGATTTTTCTTGTTTAAATTAAACTAAATTCAAATTCAAACTAAAAGAATTTGAATCAAATTGAATTAGCTTTGTTCGGATCAAACCCTAGAAAAAGGTAATGGGCAAAAAAAGTTGAGCATATGAAGCAAAACTGAAGTGAATATATTACTTTTGCATAAACTCAATACCAGAGCCACTGACTGCTATGACCAATAGAAACCATGTTGAACAACAAATTTTAAGATCAATGGTTACCCTGTTATTGAAAGCCAAAAAATAAACAAGAAAATTAAAGAGAAAACTTATTTTTATCAAATATCTTAGTAATTTTGAGGGTTTTCCAGCCAGCTTTTTGTACATACCAAAGCCTTTTTCAAGTCAACATCCAGTCCATCACAATTAACAATATTAGAAAGTTCAGCACTCAAATGGCAAGAATCTGAAGTGAAACCAAGAGTAGCAATAGGCATCGCCAAGTAATCTCTTGCCATTCTTCCAAGAGTTGGAAACTTGCGAGAGTTGATGCGCCACCAAGCCAGTATGTCAAACTCTTCAACACAAGGAATTTTAGGCTCCTCCAAATATAAATCAAGTTCTGAATTTGAAGATTTACAAGGCCTCCCAAGGGTGTCTAGCATTCTCGAAACTTTTGCATATTCATTATAAACATTATTAACTTCATTCATGATTTGCTTGCGTCGTGTGTTGGCATCCTGGCCATATAATTCCGTGTACCAACTTGCTACCATGTCCATCTTGAATCTTGGATCGAGAACCACTGCAATTACTAGAGCCAAGTTACACTGACTCCAATACTTGTCAAAATATTTCTCTCTAATAGATGATGCTATTTCACGAACAAAATAGTTGTCGCTTTCTCCCCATCGGAGTATATTCATATATACGTCACAGACCTTGGGGAAATAGACATTTGCGGTAGTAAATGTGCTCCTAGACAGATTATTAGCAGCATCTTTTAACACATGCGCACACTCGTATGCCACTGTTGTTTTGTCCCAGCTCTCATCTGTCAAATTTAATAACTCGAAATCAGGATCTATCGTTTCAAGCTCACAAAATGCTTCTTTATACCCCAATGCACTCTCAAGCACCTCTAATTCATCAGAAATCCATTTCTTAGGAAGGCCTTGAGAACTCACCTTCTTGCCCATGGACTTAGCTTTGTTTAATGCATCTCGAAAGCTATTTTCATTCGATGGTGTGTCGCGAACATAGCTGAAGGAGTTCTTTATTTGACTTAGTAATTCTGCAATCCAATTCGGTCCATTTTGAGCAATCCGCTTAAGATTATCTACCAGCCAATGAATGGGTAGTACATTCTCGTTGAAAGGAAGTAAAGTTCGTTTGCTAATCCAAGAGTTTGTGAAAAAAAGATCCAAATCTTCTCTACAAATACCTGGGACTGTAGAGCATATATTCCTGTCAACATTCAGATCTGAAAGGAGACATTTAATGACGCCTGAGAAATCCATTTCACACCTTCCGTATGAGAAATCAATAAGCTTGTTCTTCAATACCCAATTATCATCAATAAAGTAGAGCACCGTCAGAATGTACTCCATATCATACAACTCAAATTTCAAATGGAAATGACATGACAGTTTATTGAAATATCCGCGAAGCTTTTCCTTCTCCTCTCTGTAAACATGGAGTATGTCAGCCTTTATGGACTTTAATGATGAAAATCCATACTTAACGATGATTCTTGCAGCATCCAAATGATTCAATTCTTCATCAATCGCAGATTTTTCTTTGACAACAGTTAAAGCGACCAATTCATTTGTTTCAGCAAATGCACCTTCATCTGGACTTCTGTTACGACGACGGCATCTTTCTAAATGATTTTTCAGATGTGTAGTTCCTTTCTTGCTTGAACCCTGAAACTTCCTCTCACAATGTTTGCATAAAGCCCATTCTTTCCCGTCTTCTTTATGTTTTGTGAACTCCTGCCAAACCTTTGAATTCAACTTTCTTCTTTTAGTACATAGTAACTTCTTCGAGCCTGCATTCATTGTCTCACGTTCATGATTTGAAGTAGGTTCAGAACCAACATTTTCTTCTCTAGTTTGGGTGATTTCCTGTCAAGACCATAAAAACAAGTAGGTACCTCCCCCATAAAAAGCTTGATTTGAGAATAATGAAAGAGATTGCTTCTTCATTAATGGATTCAATACATCAGTAAAAATCACACTATGCAAATAAACTATCATCATTCACTATGGAGACCGAATCTGATGTGGATTATTAAATTTTCGAGTCAAAATCTGTTCAACTATTCACTGTATTGATCAGATTATTGAGATTCAAAAGAGGCACGCAAAGCACTTAGAATTTCAGGGACCCGTAAACACTTCAATCTCAAAGATACCTGAAACAAGTTAATCTTTGATGCTTTGAATGCTTCAAGTGCCTCTTTTTGAGATCTCTTCGGTCTCAGGATAAATCCCAGCAAAAAAATTGAGTTAGGATTCTCTGATAATCAGAGCACATAGAATTTTGTTTCAGAAAATAGTACAAAACGTTAAGAACTTATGCATTTACATTACTTTCTATGGAGCAATGAAGTAAATATTCCTGTGATTAAATTCAAGATTAATAAACAGTATATAGATAGATAGGTAGAGACTCACCTGATCAGGATTTGGAAGTGTTTCAGTATCAACACCATTACTTGTTTGGAAATAAATCGTTGATCTTCCACCAGGCCAAGACATAATCAAAGTAGAAGAATACTTGGATTATGCAATTAGATTGAAATGATTCCTGAAATTCAGTATCAAGAATTTTGGCTTCTTGATCCTCTGCAAACGATGATGAAGAAAGTCAAAAATAAGAACAAGTGAAATCTAATTTTCTATTATTCAATTTGTGTAGTGGGCGGCATTTTTAATATGCAATTGTTCAGCGTGTTGACCGAGGAGGCCAGTATATTCAATTTAGATTTAAAATTAATATAACCTTTTATATATGAGTTGACTTATTTACCCTATTTTACAATTTTACAAAAAAATTACCCTAATAATTTATCTTCTATAATCAAAGATAATTACAATATTTCCCTCAGTTGATAAAAAATAAATAATCTTAATTTTTTTTTTTTTTTTTTTTTTTACAATTTTACCATTTCCTTACTCATTAAATTTTTAAGACAAAAACTTAGGATTCAATAAAAATAACCGCCCATGCCACCACCCACTACCATTTGTGGTTTTCGTGCTCTTTGAGTGTTGCGAGCTGATGAATAATGGACATACGTATATATTATGGTTTATTTCGGGTAAATTTGGGGGAGATTTTGTCCATTTCGCTATAGAATTATACAAATTTAGGATCACGTGGTTATTGTTTTTGTTTTATAGGAATTTACATAATTTTGAGTTGAAACAAAACCAAGTGAGAATGCTCAAGACCAAAAATCACAACCGAGGCGAAGGATCGAAGAGCGGAATCGAAACCAACTGAGCAAACCTCATGCCGCGGCATGATGCTGCGGCATGAATGAGGTGCAGAATCCAAAAGCTATAGGGCGCGACACATGATGAAAGCCTGCAAACCCTGCAAGACAGAAAGCTAGAGGCCGCGGCATAATGCCGCAGCATCAAAAGTCCTGAAGCCGCAGCATAATCAGCATTCAGCATTCCAGAGCCTTCATGCCACGGCATCATGCTGCAGCATGCCCCAGCAGCAGCAGACAGAACCCTCAGGCCGCGGCATGATGCCACGACATAGGCACTTTTCAACAGAATTTTACTTTGACTGAAATTCTTCCATAACCCTAAGTATATATAATAATTTGTAATTTTAGAATAGAGGAGTGCCGTCCTAGGAGAGTTTTTAGGACAAAAACTTTAAGATTCAATTAAAATAACCACCCACGCCACCACCCAATACCACTTGTGGTTTTCGTCTTCTTTGAGTGTTGCGAGCAGCCATAGCGTGACTGGCTGTGTCGCTCTCCTCAAGTTGCAAAATAGCCTTTACTCCACATGATACATTAAAGCAACCGTAGTTAAAACCTACAGGGGTCTAACATAAAACTCAATAATAATAAAATTATAACAACAAACAAATCAATATATATTAAAATAACAACAAAAAAAATCCAAAAAAATATATTCTAAATCTTGAAGAATTTTTATTAAAAAATCTATTGGTAAACTATATATTTAAAAAAAATATATAATTTCACTATATTTATCAATTTGATTCAATTTTATTGGATTTTATTTTCTAAAACTAAACCAAATGATATATTCGGTTTACAAAAATTTTAAAACTATAATCATTTATGAGACAACTAAACCATGGTTTTTGGTTTGGATTGAATTGGATCGAATTGATTCGATTTTTGTGCACCTTAATAGGTACATGTTTGGTTATTTAACAGTTGAGGTATCGAATTTTGTCATGGGATTAAGTCCTTTGGCAATAAAAAAAATTTTGCAAGGAGATTTCTTTTTTAAAACAAGTACAAACTAAGTTTTGCTTTTTTTTAAATTGAGCTTCAAGTAAAAAAATGATAGATTTTTTGAAATCAGGAAATAAAACTCTTATTTGATCCATACGTTCTTCGAGTAAGAAAATAGAACAATTACCCAAACCGCGCATTCCTTTTTGATATACTAGTCATTGTCTTACAGCCAAAATCTAGTCTCAGTACAAAAAAAATTGCTTTTAGTATTGGAATATTAGCATCGAATAGTATCCAATGTCTATTGGTCTCAAATCAAAGTCGGATTTGAAGATTAGTATCCGACAAAAAGCTTTTCTTGTAGTATCGATAGTTATCCGATACTATTTAGAATTGAAAAATATACCTGATTTGAATTTGATACTATTCATTTATTGTAATTGAAATTTAACATCGGAATATGTTCCAATGCTATTTTGAATATCATTGTTGGATTATTGTTCGATACTATTTTCTTTATTTTTTTGTGCTTGTTTTTTTACAATGTTTTTATA
>JAJEJH010000873.1:18694-93354 GCA_026122585.1 Anacardium occidentale | reverse complement strand
GACAGAGGATGAAGACAGAGGCAAGAGACCTATGTCAGCCGAGAGGTCAGCCAAAGAATTTCAGAGACAAAGATCTGTACCTCAGTTGCCATGGTGTTCTAGATGTAGTAGGCAATATTCGGGGGAGTGTTGGGCTGATCAGATTGTATGTTACATGTACCATCAGCCAGGGCACAAAATGGCAGAGTGTCCAGCCAGAGGTGGAGCTGGTGTGGGGCCTAGCAGAGGTGGTGCCAGACAGTTCAGAGGTCGGAGAGATCCACCCAGAGACAGAGCTGATGCTGAGAGAGGTGGAGCAGATGACCCCAGACCCGGTGGTGGAGCACCTGGAGGAGGTGCTGGTACTTCAGGAGGTGGAGGTGACGGAGGCAGAGCTTGAGTTTATGCTGTCCGCCAGGAGCAGACAGAGACCGTCCCCCATACAGAGACTGGTCAGTGACTTTATCTTGATACTCCGTTTGTTTTGGTTGATTGTGGGACCACACACAGAACTTTATAGTTTGGAATGTAGTGGAGAGATTAGGGGTTGACCCTAGTGTGGCCCGTAGGAGTATCATCGCAGAGATGTCAGATGAGAATCATGAAGCGAGTTGACAGAGTTCAGAGACACAAGTTGTGAATGTCAGACCCCGAGAGAGATTTGAGTCATCCCCTCAGATAGTGTTACTGGTGTTCCAGTGACAAAGGATGACATAAGGAGGAATGATCAGGGAGCTTTTGAGGCAAAAGCAAAGAAGATTTACGTGGTGCCAGGAGTGTATGGCCACAGAGAGACTGCAACAGTGAAAGAGAAATAGAGAGTTCAAGGCAAGAGAATCAGAGTGCGCAGCGGAAGCATGGCAGAAGCCAAGGGATTGATAAGTTAAGCCGAATGGCAAGATCAACAGTGAGAGAGACAAGTGTCTTGCAGACCAGTTTCAGCAGAGCTGCCATGGCTTAGTCAGTGTGTGGAAGAAGCCACTTGAGAGGTAGAGTCTGTGATCAGGGGTAGGTTTCCCGAGTTGTTTAGGTGAATTTCGGGGTCGGAATTCTTTTAAGGGGGGAGGTATGTAGCATCCCGGGTTTTTCTAGAAAAGCCCTTAGGGATAGAGTTGTGGGGTTAAAAATAAGTCTAGGAATAGGGTGGGGGTCTTGAGGAGTTCAGGGGTGAGGTAGTAGTTTTCCAGAGCCGAGTGGCTTTCGTATGATTCCTTTAGGGAGGTTTTAATCATGCGAAACGAGGGAAATGGATTTTTATTCATTTTCCCTGGTGCACTCCCGTGCACTGTGCCCTGCACCCCCGTGCAGGTGGGTAGCAGGAGAGAGAGACAGGAGATTTATTAGATTTCTCACCCAGCTTTTCCCATTTTTTCAGCTCAGTTTCTTTGTTCTCAGCAGCTCCCAGCCCTATATCAGATTTCCAGCTTCCAACAGCTCTCAATCCAGTTAGAGAGATCAGAGATTAGCTTGAGAGATAGTTTCCAGCAGCCATGGTGAGAGGTAAGTGTTTTTTACTCTCTCTTTCAGTTCCCAGCTTGTTTGGTGTGGATGGAAACGTGTGTTTCCATTTCCAGCTTGAGATGCTATGCTTGCATGTGTATGTGATGATGAGATGATGATTATATGCTGATTGCTATGCTTATTTTCCACCCATTAACATGCTTGCTTTGCTTGTGTGTGTTAGTGAGAGAAAAGGTAGAATTTAATGGTGGATTCAGTATAAATTGATGAATGATGAAATTGATGCATGCTATGTGCTTATTGAGTTGCCATTGATGCATGTTTCCAGTTAATTTTAGTTTGGATGAGAAATGTATGTGTTTGGATGGGTTTCCTGCTTTCTCCAGGTTGCTGCTCGTGTTGCAGAACCAAGCACACGCCCGTGTGTCCGCAGACACACGCCCGTGTGGCTGGGTTTCTGCAAGAGCACGCCCGTGTGCACGAGGTGCACACGGCCAGGATTTGCAGGGGCACGACCGTGTGTCCGTTCTATGCGTGTTTCAGCCTAGATTTTCCAGAGGAGAGCACGACCAGACACACGACCGGGGCACGATCCCGTGTGTCTGGGCACACGCCCGTGTGCTTTGCTTGGCACGACCGTGTGTCTCTCCTGCACGACCATGTGCTTGGCCCACACGCCCGTGCGTTCAGTGATTTTTCCCAGAAAAGGTAGAAATTGAATTATAAAGGATTGGTAATTCATCCAAGGGTTAAATGACATCAGATAACAATGAATCCAGATAAGAAATGCAGCATATGCATAGCATGACACAACATGTAGCCTGAATGAGGATCCAGGGATCCGAATTCAGTAGATTTCAACAGTCAGAACCCAAGGTATGGGTTTCAGTTTTGGGGTGAACTCGAGGGGGCATCCGTGGGACCCAGCTTTCTGACACCAGTCAGACTGCTCAGCAGCATATCAGTATTCAGCTTTCTAGCCAGTAGCTAGAATGTTCAACCCACTTGGTCAGGATGCCGAATCCCTGTGTTCATCAGCCTGATCAGCACAGCAGATACCTTTGGGTACATTCAGATATAGATTCAGATACATGCATCATCATACAGTTTCAGTTTCCAGTTCAGCATGACATGACATCCTCATCATGGCATGACTAGTTAATAATCAGATAATCAGTAACCAGTAATCAGATAACAGAATAATCAGTTTCAGCGCCAGCAAGCGACTAGATGTATGGATAGGGCCGAGGCCAAGTTTCAGGGTGTGTTTGTGTGTGCTTGTCGCTTGTTTGGGCGGGGGAAGTAAGGAATGCTTACTGGGTGATCTTTATCACTCATCCCTTTCCTTCTTCCTTCCTTTTCAGGTTAGTTTGCTATTGGTGAGGAGCGGGTGGACCGAGGCTTGCGAGAGGGGACCCCACACACACTTCCCAGCTTGTATGTATTTTCAGTTTGGACTTGTGAGGTCATGTATTTCATGTATATTTTCAGATGTAAAGAACAGTGTATAGAACATATACATATATATATATAACTATATATAACTATATATATATATATATATATATATATATATATATATATATATATATATATATAGTTATGAAAAGCCATTATGGGCTCATTGTATATTTGTTTCAGTTTCAGCTTCCGCTTATGTACAGTAGCAGCAGTAGGGTTTCTTTTTCGTAGGATTCCCGTCTCGGGTACCCAATTTCCAGTTTATTAAATAAAAGAGATTTATTCTTCAGCAGCAGGGGTACTCGGGGCAGCGGGTCCTATATCTAGGTCCTACTAAATAATTGGTATGTATCCAAATCCGAGTCTAATTGTGATTTCAGAAACATTATCATCGATCTATGCCTTGGTGCCTCCAAATTACCTCTCTAGCAAATTAAAGCCGCTTCGAGCCATCAAAACAAGAAAAATTAACCTATTCGGGTTCAATTGGAGCATTCGTAAGAAATTTTGGATCCGTTCGCATAACTTTTCCCAAGACCTTTGAATCATGCTCGGGACTTGCAAAATTCAGAAACGACACACGAAAGAGTCAAAATTCATCCAATGGCTTCATACGAAGCCAATGAAAAAAATAGAAATCGAATCAGACAAGGATCAGGCCGAAAATTAACAAAGAAAGAAAAGGCCCTGGCGTGCAAGGCCGCAAGAAGCACTTGTGCACGCAAGAAGCAGGCTTGGCTCACTGCCTTGCGACGCAAGCAAGTGCCTGCTGAGCACTCATGCACGCTGTCCGCGCGCAGCATGCTCATGTCGCGGCATGATGCCCCGACCGCTGCATTCTGCCACAAAATTTCAGTTTTTAGCCTTTTTAAGTCTTTTTGCATGCTTGGGCTTCCAGAACCTTTCCAATGCATTCTCCTTGAAGATTTTGAGTTCCTAATGACTTTCAACATGGATTCGAGTGCCAACACCTCTCCGGATCGAGTTTAAGCAATCAATTCGGATCAAATATTTGATTCAAAAATTCGAATCCAAGGCCAATTAATCAAGAGAAGATGCATGCATGCAAAATTATAATATTTTAAAATATGTTTGTATTTTAAATTATGCATTGTAATTAAATTTAGGAAATTTATATAATTTGTATTTTTATGTTTTATTTTATTTTATTTAAATTGTATTTAAGTTAACTAGGGTTAGTTAGATTTTTAATCATGGTTTACACTTGCCTATAAAAAGGCAACTTAACTTTATTGTAAGGGAGTTTTTGATGAAATGAAAATTTAGAGAAGCTTGTGTTTTTTCTTTGAATTCCATGATGCTTTGGTGGCTCATGTGAACTCATATTTTCCTTAATCCAAATTTCCATTTGCAAGAAGAAATTTGGTGGTGGAAGAACCTTGGTGGTGGAATTTCCTTTATCCTTGGTTCACCCTCAAATTGGTGGAGAAATCCTTTATGTTTGAGGTTTGTTTTTCTTGCAACATTTTAGTTTCATTTTTCTACCTTTCTTTGGTTGTTGTTTGATGAACTTGGGAGGTTAGTTATTGGAGATTTGAACTTATTTTTGGCTAGACTTGAAGTAGATAGAAATTTGGATGATTGTGGCATGGAATATGCATGAAATTGCATGATTTTAGGCTTGTTTTTATGCTGGAATTTTGAGATGTCATTTCTGAAATTTTCATCACTAAAAATACAAGAAAAGGGCTTTCAATATAGATCAATAATCCAAATAGATTAGAAATGTGCACAAAATTTATATGAATGTATATATAAAATAGTCCATAGGTATATACATATACAAATCATAGTACAAAACAATACAAAGACAAGATCAGACTACTAAACACATATTCTTCACATGAACCTTATACAAATTAATTGGCAAACCTTTAGTCATGGGATCCAAAACATTGATTTTAGTATTAATATAATCAATGACTATCTCTTGTCTTTTAATATGATCTCTGACAACTAAAAACTTAATGTTAATGTGTTTATTGTGATTTCCAATCTTGTTATTCTTAAAAAAGAAAACCGCAATTGAATTATCATAGTAAATCCTCAATGGCCTTTCAATAGAATCAACAACCCTAAGGCTACTAGTGAAATTTATTAACCATAATACCTGTGAAGTAGCCTCATAGCAACTTATAAACTTTGCCTCTATAGTAGATAAAACAATGATTGTCTGCTTAGTACTCCTTCAAGATATAACAACTCTGATAAGAAGGAAAATACACCTTAAAGTAGACTTCCTTGAATATAAACATCCAAAAAAATCAACTTCTATATATCCAACTACCTCAAGGTGATCGATATGTCTATATGTAAGTCTATAAGCTTTTGTTCCTTGAAGGTATCTCATAACCTTTTTAGTAGCCTTCCAATGTTCTAAACCAAAATTGCTTTGATACCTACCTAAAACCCTCACTGCAAAAGCAAGTTTGGTACAAACTTAAGCATACAATAGGCATCTATAGCGGAAGCATAACGTATTGCCTTAGTTTGCTTTTCCAAATTATTTTGTGGACATTAATTCTGACTGGATTTATCTCCTTTGATAATAGAAGCTACTTTAGGTGCACAACCTGTTATTCTGAATCTTTCCAAAAATTTCTTGACTTAGGCTTTCTAAAATAGTCCTAATGTCCTATTAGACCTATCTTTGTGAATCTTTATGCCAAGAACATAAGTGGTTTCACTCATATCCTTCATTTTAAAGTTTTGTGTAAGAAAATTTTTTGTATCATATAACATACCCATATCATTACTTGCAAGCAAAATGTCATCTACATATAGGACTAGAAAAATGGGTTTGCTCCCACTAACCTTAAGATATATACATTGGTCAATGATATTTTCTATAAACCCAAACGAAGTAACAACATTGTGAAACTTCAAATACCATTGATGAGAAACTTGTTTTAGTTCATATATAGATTTCATTAATTTGCATACAAGGTTGTTATATTCATTGAAACTTTTAGGTTGTTTCATATATATATTTCCACCTTAAGATCCCTATTTAAGAAAGTTGTTTTTACATCCATTTGTTGTAACTCTAAATCAAAATAAGCTACCAAAGTCATAATGATTTAAAAGAATCTTTCTTTAAAACCGGAGAAAATGTTTCATAATAATCATTACCTTCCTTTTGACTGAAATATTTAGCTACAAGTCTAGCCTTATATCATTTTATATTCCTATTTGTATTGTTTTTGGTCCAATAGACCTACTGTGTGACCAGCTAGTAGCTCAACGATATTTGAAACTTTATTTTTAGTCATTGATTCCATCATTTCCTTTATGGTATCATACCATAAACCTAAGTTTTCTCTATTTACGACTTGTGAAAATGTGTTAAAATCACTTTTCAAGTTTAACAATGGAGTTAATATCTTGTAAATACACAACATAATCACTAGAAATTACAGGTTTCTTACTCCTTGTGGATCTCTTTACATCTACCACTATATTCTCATTTAATTGAGTCTGAGCAGTGGATTCATCATACATTCTTGTATTTACCACTTCATTCTCAGTTGGTTGACATGAAGTAGTAGCCTCACCATGATTTTAAACAAGTAGAAGTTCTTAAATAGTTTGTTGCTCCTTAATTGGTTCCATTATATGTCTCAAAAAAGGAATAAAGATTTTATGTTGAGGAGGCAAATTTGAACTTGAGATTTCCTTTCCTTCAAGAAATATTAGATTTCTAGGAAACTCACTTCCACTAACTTCATAATCCCTAAGAAATTTTGCATTTTTAGCTTCTACAATCCTTGTGGATTTTGAAGAACAATAAAACTTGTGTCCTTTAGAGTTCAAAGGATAATCTTTGAAATAACTGCCCACAATCCTTGAGTCTAATTTCTTAATTGAGGATTATTAATCCTTACCTCAATTGAACATCACTATATGTTTAAATGTCTTAGACTCAGTTTTCAACCATTCTATAACTCAAAAGGAGTTTTAGAAACTACCTTAGATGAAACCCTATTTAAGATATATATACATCGGTTTTTAATACTTCACTTCAAAAACTTAGAGGAAGACTTGAATTGCTCAACATGCTCTTCACTATCTCCATTAATGTTCTATTTCTCCTTTCAGCAACACTATTTTGTTATAGTGTGTCAACCATTGTATATTGTGCAATAATGCCTTTGTGTTGGAGAAATTTTACAAATGGACCTATCATTTGTCCTTTTTCAGTGTATGTTCCATAATACTTACCTCCTTTCTTTGATCAAACTATTTTTATCTTTTGTTTTTTTTGTTTCTCTACCTTAACTTTATAAATGTTGAAAGCATCTAGTGCGTCATTCTTATGATTTAATAGATAAAGATATATATACCTTGTATGATTATCGATAAAGATAATGAAATACTTTTGACCATTCAAACATGAAGAATATGGTCCACTGATATCTGTATCTATGATTTCAAGAATTTTCGAACTTCTTGTGGCACCTTTAAAATTCTTGTTTGGTTGCTTACCCTTAATGCAATCTCTAATAGTTTCAAAATTAGTAAAATCAAGAGTATAAAACTTTATCATTTACCAACCTTTCAATTCTTTTTATAGAGAAATGTCTTAATCTCCTATGCCATAACTTAAAAGAATTTTCTTCCGTCATACTGTGTTTTATGCCAATATTTTCATTTTGCAAAGTTGAGAGATTATATTCATATGTGATATCTAAACAAAATTTATACAAACCATCCACAAGAATACCAATGCCAACAATTTTATCATTTTTATATAAAACAAGGTTTAAGTCTTCAAATATGTATCCTACAGGTACCAGTCTAGCAACAAAACCAAATTTCTTGAAAGGGATGGAATATAAAAAGTCTTCTTAAGTTTTAAACAAAATCTTGAACTTAAAACTAAGTTATAAGTTCCCATGCCTTCAACCTGAGCGCTCATCCTATTTCCTGAATAAATGAATTACTTACTTTCACTTGGCTTCCTTAGATCCAAAAACCCCTGCATAACATTAGCAACATGAATTGTTGTATTAGCACCATGTGATACAAAATTAGCAACCTCCACTCTCTCATTTTTTAATGTCTCTTCCTCTTACACACATATGGTCAGAAGTATAGTAACTATCCATTTTTATTTATGTGTGTTGTAGAACATTTTAAATGGACTATACTCCTATGGAAGATAATTCATAATCATGTGGACAAGAAATGACTCACTCATGTCAATCTCTAAGTTTTTTAAAGGAGCAACAATATCCCTCATCTCCATAATGTGCCCAAGCACATTCATAGAACTGTCGTGTTTAATACTTTAAAACCTTTTCATAAGTGTACTGGCCCTTACCTTATCGAAATTGACAAATTGTTCCTCAACTGCCTTAAAAAGATCCTTAGCATTATTACAAATTGGAATTGATCTCGTGATACTTTCAATATGTAAGTCCTCATATAATTAAGATTTAAACAGTTAGATCTTTCCTAATTTTGATTAACAAATCTTTCAGTTGGCATACTTGAATCCATAAAGAGAGGTGGTTTCTTCTCATGGAGTGTCAGATCAAGGTCCATACACCCACGAGCGAGAAGAATTTTCTCTTTTCAATCACAAAAATTATCACTACTAAGAATTGGAATATGAACATCATCAAATATGTTAAGAACAACGGCACAAGAAAATTATAATAGACATGTTAATGCTATGAAATAATCTTAGTATTGAATCAACAAATGTCAAATTCAAACAAAAAATTCTAACCTTTATGTGGGAAAAGGTGTATGCATACATAAAATTTATTTAACCTTTTTAGTTTCTTAAATTATAACATCAAGCTAATACAAATTTACATACATGTAGGCCTAGGAAATTTAAATTTGGATGTCTCTCTTATATACACTTATTCCTTAATCTCTTTAAAATAATTATATCCTTGACGGACAAATTAATTGTCCAAATGAATAAAAGTTAATCGGTAAATTTCATAATAACCACCAAATAACATGTGATTTATCACTATATAGTATTATTACAACTATAAATGCTATGACTACTTTGTAGTTATAAAAATATATAATTTTATAATGAATGTGATCCATATTTTACCAATTATTTGTAATGACAGTCACAAACATGCAAAGGTCCACTTACATGTATAAAAACATTAGCAAAATTGCATTTTCGTTGGATATATATTGATATATAAGTTGCCTACGAAGCCAATGAGGCTAATTAATATTTAGATTCAATTTTGGTTGAGATAGTTTTTGAATCTTGTTGCCGCAATAAGCTGTTTTCAAAAAAATTTAGTTTTCTGCTTCATCTCTCCTATATGGCAGTAGACTCTAGCAAGTTACACAGTTTTTTCCACCATTAACAAACCAATCTACTCCATTTTTTATGATCTAAAGATCAAAATTCTCACAATTTCTAAATGAAAACGATAGCATTAATTTGTTTTCAAAACTGTAGTAAAAACAAGGATTCAAGAGATTTTTAAATATTAACAGTAAACTAAATACTGTCAAAAATTAATTCCCACATTCAAATAGAATTTGACGAGCCTAAAACTTGGCTCTGATACCAAATATTAGAGAAATTTATCTATAAAATCTAATGTATGTAACATGTATCTCAATTGTAATATAGATCAAGTTTTAACAGTAGATAAAATTACTTACTTCCTGCCATAGAAATCAAGTACTTCACTTTGATTGGTCTTCTCTTGGAAACCTCTTAAAACAATGATTTAATCTTGAACTATACTCAGAGACAATTTCGATGGATTTCATAGGCTAATCTCTCCATATTTGCTAGGATAGGGACCTTTGCAATATAATGACCTTATGTACACTTTTCCGTCAAAGTGTAACTGCTTTTAATAACCACAAGAATAAAACTGCCCAAATGTAACTGTCTCAAAGGTTTTCCAACATTTTACACCCCAATACTTTTAAATGTGAACCATACACCCTCAAATTGAATAAAGATGTAAGTATATATCCAACTGTGCCTTCCTAAAATATAAGCACCATAGGCCATCTTTATTGGATGGTTTTATTTCATTTTCCCTTTGAGGAATTCTTTGACCTTCACTAATTTTTTATTTCAACATAACTGTTCTCCGTGTCTCTTTTCCTTGCAGCAAAGAAAATACTTCATTGAGAGACGAAACTTTGTCTTTTCCCAAAATTTGAAGTTGTATTTGATCAAAGCCAACATTCAAACCAGCAAGAAACTGAAAAATTCTATCAGCCTCTATAGCTTTCATGAGAGTTTGTTCATCCTTATTTACATTGCATCTTAAGATTCTGATAGTGGTTAAGTTCAATTCATAAATTATTCACTATTATAATATTCACTTATTGAAAGGGTACCTTGCTTAGTGCTAGACAGCTTTGTTTTAATTTCATATAAAACCGCAGCATCTTGCATCTTAGAGTATGTTTTTCGGACTATTCCCAAATCTCCCTAGCATTAGATAGAAATATAGAATGCCTACTAATCTCTAGTTGCATAGAATTCTAGAGCTAAGACATCAACACTGAATCCTCTTCATCCCATGCCTGAAACTTTGGATCATCTTCACTTGGACCTGTGCCGTTAAGATGAAAATCTTACCCCAACCTTTCAGGAAATGTCTTCATTATTTGAAGGATCAGTAGGGGCTGCCCTTGCAACAGCAGTAAGTATAGTTTTCTGATATTTCTGACGTCTTTTAAGGAATAAAAGATCTACAAAAAATGAAGAATTAGACAAAAGTTATGGCAATGAAGGCCAAGACAGGTTTCATTAATGAAGGCTGATGATTTTTAGTGAGATAAAGTCTTAAATCATTTCACCAAAGATTTCAGGGCTCTTACTTGAATAATTTGATAAAACTTTTCTCATTATTCTTTCACAAGGAGTTGTGTTTAAATATAAAAAGAAAAACCTACAAAATAGGAATAATTACAACACAACAATAAGAATAATTACAGTACAATAATAAAATAAGAGTAATTATGACACAATTATGGACAGCTAGACAGCTATAAATAAAGATTAAAAATAAGAGAAAAATCACGAGAAAAAATAGGAATCCTGCAGGAATCTTCTATTGCATCAATCCTATCAAATCCAGAACTCATCGATTCATGGCAGCTTGGGATCACAGAGATGGTTTATACAGTTGCAGAATCAGCAGAGGACTATTCCTCCACATTGTTCTTTTTTCCAGACTCCTGAGCATTATTTCAGATATTATCAACCAGCTCATGCATATTATATAAATCCATACAGACAAAAAAGTAGAACTAGGAGTATGTTAGGAAGGATCGTAAAACTGGAAAATTCTACTTGTAGAATTGATACAACACTATAATGCTTTACATGCAAGTACAAATCGGCCTGGTGATAAATGTCTTTCTCTGGAGAAAAAGATTAAGTTTCATCGAGGACAACTGCATTATTTATGTGAATTTCCAAATGCAAATTGTTCTGCCTCTTATGAAACCTAATATAAGATCAGAAATTTTTTTAAAATAGCTTTAGACGTACATAAACCTTTGTAACGAAATTTTGTTGAGTTTACAGTTAATCAGTATATAAAGGTAGAGGATATCCACGAACAGATGTGGTATCGACACCTGACTCCTGCACTAATACTACCCTCCCAGTCTGAGCCACATTGAAGGAAGAACATATTACTCTTAAAACACATAAAACCAGGGTACAAACCCTTTTACAAGCAGAGAAATTATATAGAATGTAGACAAGCTTATTTTAAATAATCTGTAACACCTATAAGAAAATCTTTTATTGACAAAACATTAAAGAAATGTTGATTATGTATGAACATCCCATATCATTTGGGAATGATAAGAGAATATTGATTAAATGACTTGTGAGTTCAAAAGTTGTTTAGATGACTTTTGGATTGTAAAGTTTAAAAACAAATTCGTGATGGACTGTGTATTTAAAGCAGACAATATTTTGCTAATGAATTAGTTATTAGACTGGATGTTACACAATCACTATTGAACATAAACAATCATAATTGTGTAAGGGTTGACACTAAAGTCTAAAAACCTGCTCTATCCCTGCAGTTTTAAGGCAATCCAATATGGTATTCAGGAACAGAAAGAACTAATTTCAGAAACTGGTGATTCAACCGAAGTCATGCAAAATCAGACAATTCAAATCTGCTCCGACAACTATGTAGATAAGCAAATGCATTTGATAGAACTTTGCATAAAAAAATTGAATCATGGAGCCGATCTCACAAATCCCATAGGGCTCTAATAACCTCTGTAACGCAATGATCTTATCCAAATCTCCAGTCAACTGAAATAGAAAGCAAATGGCTAAAACATTAGTCAAGCAAGGAAAAAGAATTAAGATGAGGTTCATAAACGAGAAATCACCAGCGCAACAAAAAGTCAAGAATATGTTATTTTGATTTTTCTGGAGACAATTGACATGCCTCATAACTCAAATGAATATTTTCTCTTTACAGTTGTAAATGTATTGATGAAGTGTGCTTACAGCATTATCATTTTTGGGGGAAGTGAAACAATGTATGTAAGGTCAACAGAAACAGTTTACCTGAAGGGTAATTGTGTGATCAGACACATCAACTGCTCTGGCCCAGAATATTTTTGCAATGTCAAGGATGCCCCTTCTGGAAGCAGTGTTCGCAGCGATTTTTATCAGCATCCGCTCTCTCTCGAAATGGAAAGTGATTAATATCCCAAACCTGAAGAACAACCACCATTCTTTTTCAGCGGTTGCTTATTCAGATTATAAATATTAAATAGGATAGCTATAGACTGATGTGCTGGCCCTAGATTTAGGCAGCTCTGGAACAGCGCATGAAGAACAATGATTTGGTGTCTCTTCCTCCAATTTACTAATATTAACACAGGAATCCAAAAGTGTATCGAATATTCTTAAAGTTACAAGATTAAAGTAGAAATGTGCAGTGATGCCAATTATTTATAGGCTGTAGAGGATTTCATGTTGCATAGCAATTTTATTTACTATGAACGATGTATCTTTTATAGTCCAGAGCATGGACCATCAATTTCTTCAGAAAATTGATAGCTAGGAGGGTTGAGGATCATGCAGCCATCTTCAGTGAGAATTAGTCTTAAAATTTTGTAGGAGGATGACAATTTTTTTCATAAGACAATCAGCAAAGTATTTTCTCCTGCAAGACTTTTCTTTAAGTGGATGGTGCTTGACCCTTTCATTCATTGTTTTTGTCCTTTCAGAAACATTGGGGAGGCTAAGTCCTATAGAATCAAAGTTTGAAGGTAGATTATAGCTCACAACGGAGTAAAAGCAAGCACCACAATACAAAACAGAAAACCAAACGCATATTTTGTCTCCCATTCAGTGATTAATGTCCAAGAACAAAATGGAAAAAAAAAAAAAAAATGAAATTTATGTCTTCTCTTTCCTAAAAGCTAATGCGCATTCTAAAATGGTGTCGGTATACAACCTTATCTACTTGATGAGATCAGGGTTCCCCACGTGAGTGATAACTGGTGTAGTCAGATTAGACGAAGACTGACAAAGAAAGCTGGAGCTAGAACTCTTAGAGGCTACTAAATTGTCTATATTATACCGGGACTCTCCTTCTCTTTAATTATTGAAATTTTAAGTTTCAAGTTCTTTTATGAAAGCGTGGCATATCCACTATCTGTGGATATTACAGTGGGAAAGAAATTAAAGCTTCTCTGGGCAAGCTCAGATGAATACTTTTGATAAGATCTCACCATTTTGAAAAAATAATCTTTGAGTGTGTATCTTGTTATGATTTGAAATCTAATCTTAAAAGATCTGAATCAGGACAAGTTAGCTCTCCCTTAACTTGCGCAGTTGCTGAAACAACTTGCCAATGGACTCATCAGTTCCTGGAACAACAGTTGTGATGCAAGAAAGTCCCTCCCCTTCAGCTGGCCCTGCGGCTAGACTCTGAAAGTGAAGTGACAAGAAAATCACCTCATTAATAAGTCATGAAATACAAAACCAGCCTGAAAGTTATAACCTCTTCGAGATATTAACTTTGTTGAGAAATCCGGGAGTGTCATTTACGAGCATAGATAAAGTTTGTGACTGAAATCCACTTGACTGTATCATAAAGGTGAACCAAGGATAAGCTCAATCTTCCTTTTCGCGGTTTATATTTATTAGTTTGTTTACTTTATTATTGATTCTGCACATAGTTCATTCAAAGATAACATTAGAGAATATAACAAAACCATACTAAACAGAGGAAACAAAGAAAAGATTTGACTTTGAGGCAGTGGACACGGCAGAATGACTGTGCGAGAGAGGGTGAGCATTGTGGGTGGCGCTAGCAGCGACCAAATGAATCTTCTTTGACGGGACTTGAAGTACGACACTGGTTGTAGAGTTTGTCCTCGTTCTCACAAATGGCAAAAGCTCAGAGTCTCTCGTTGAAAACCCGGCTTCAGAATTGGGTTTGGTGTAAGGGGCCAAAGCAGCCGCCATGAGTTTCTGGTTTTGGTACTTGAGGAAAGAAAGAGAGCTCACCGAAGATTTTAAGAATGTCAGAGCAGGAGTACAGCTCCCTGTCAGTTTTACTGTCAATTTGTCACGTGGTTAATGTGTACCAAGACTTCATTAACCAAACGTGTTGGATTGTTAATCTTATCTGTCCTTTTTTTTTTTTTTGTAATCTTAGTATCGGTTAATTGAATTTGTTTAACAATATTTTAAACTGAATTAATTTAAAGATTAATGGATTTTAAATCAAATAATATATATTTTAAATTCCGTTTAAAATTTTAAATATAATCATGTACTAATAAATAAAATTAAAATACTAATATATATGAGATATTTTAAAATAAACAATAAAAATTTTGGATTATTAATAATCATATGATTATTTATAATTCACAATTAATTTATAATTATTTTCCAATAATAATAAACTGAACCAATTGAACACTTTAAGATTGAAACCAGCACATTGCATACTTAAGATAAACTGATTATTTTTTAAAATAAATAAACTAATTATTTATAATTCACATAGTTATCACTTTAAAAGGATTTTCTTTTTCTTCTTTTTTTTTTTGGTTTTAATGGTAAAACAGATAACAAACCCTCAGCACATTGCATACTTAAGATTGAAACCAGAGCTCCCATCAAATCAAGAGTGAGAAATAATGACTTTTGATCATGCCAATGTGCTTAACTACAGATTAGATTCAGTTCGAATTGAACGAATAAAAAATTAGACTTATCTTCACAAAACAAGCCGAGTTTAAATAAACTCAAATTAAATTCAGAAATAAATTATTTTTAAATCAAGTTTGAATTTTAATTTATCAATCTCAAACTAGTTTTTTTAAACTCGAATCAATCTTGAACTGCATTTTATTTGGGGCTCGACCTAGATCAAATCTTACCCTAGCCACTCGACTAATCTTGTTTAGGTATCTATTAAAAGTTTTAATAATAGTACCTCCCATTTTGTTCCATGTTCCAAATTTAAGCCAATAAGCTTAAAATTCTCATTACATAATAATAAGAAAGACTGAAGTAAACAAATATCAATAGAAGTATGTCCACCTAATTTTAAATACTCAATTAAATAGTAAAATGATGTGTCAAAAATAAAATAATAATCAATCACATAATGACACATCATTTAAGCACTCAATTGGGTACTTAAAATTAGGTATAGATAGCATCGTTCAACAAATATGGTCCCGCATCACAGATTTAGGTAGAACAAAAATGGACTGAAAGAAGAAACTAATGATGCCATGCCTAACCAAGGATACAAACACTTCTTCCTATCTTCATTCCAGTGTTTCAAGATTTTCTGGTTGTAGAGAGCTCATAGCATAATTATGAATGTACACAAATTTATAAAATAACAAATGTACAGATGCAATGGAAAATGACCAATAAAGGCGGGTGTGAACAAACTCATCTCCTGAAGTGAATATTCACAACAGATGGTTGCATGAACAAAGTCTGCTGAATGGAGAGCGCCAGCGGCAAAAATGGATGGAACAGGAATGAAGAAATCCTTTTTGTCCGGCTATCGATAGTACCAGCTTCAGGACCTAAATACGGAACAGGAGGGTCGTTACCATGGAACCAGTGCAAAATCAAACTAATTCAAGCATCAGCTCAAAAAATAGTTGCAGATAGGGCATAAGATTATGAAATGGGCCAAATCATTGTTGATTTTGAAATAATATACTCTGGATTAATTTAAAAACAGATTGCTGGGAGGTAAAATACTATACCAGGCTTAATCTTAAATTTGAGGGTATGTGGTTGCCTTCTGGAAATGAATTTGATGGGATGATCTGTTGATTGTCTATGCCGATCAGTTGAAGAAATCAGCTGCAACAACATGACATATAAGCATGATTATAAATCATCAAGATCTGTATACTGCACAGTTGCTGTTGATAGAAAAAAAGTGATATCACAAACCAAAACCTAAACAGCCGTTTCAGATGGTACTGTAAATTTCAAGTTAAAATCTTTGAGACAGTGAGGCTTCTCATGCAAAACACACAAATCTCAAAGTTGCTATAGACTATATTCAGGCCCATTTCATTAAACATAACTCTCAAACTGCTGTTGTTAACTACTAGTAGAATTTGAGCAGTATACAAGTTATAGCTGGTAACATAAGTATGAAAAAGTTCTAGTATCATACAGTAGGAACTAAAAATATGAGAAAAGGAATCAAACCTTCTCGTCATAGCGAAAGAGAGATTGATCAAAATATGGGGAAGGACTCTGTGACTGACAACTAAAAGGCAAAGAAGCCAGCATCTTCTTCACAAACTGCATCAGTTGCTTAGACTGTAAGATAGAGAAGATGCAAATAGCGGAAAGAAAAGAATAAGAAACAAGAATTGAAAAAAGATGGAGAAACCCAAACCTGCGGAAAACTACCAGCTTTATTTTTAATGGACCTTAGTTGCTCAAGAGCATAAATGTTGTTTGAGTGTGATGAAATGAAGTTCATGTACAATGCATTTCTAGTTGTTGCATGGAAATGATCACAAAACTGCTCAAACAATAAGTAAAGCTCATCTGATGAATTCTACAGAAAGTAACAAATCATGTGCATGTCAGAAATCTGCAGAGGCTCAATAATAGTATAAAAAAATGAACTTGAGTTGATAATAATTACCTGATAAAATGCAATGACCTCAGTTGTCTCCATATTATATATAACAAAAAATGCAGTATGCTGATCAGCATTCCGAGATACCTAAATGTCAAATGTGTGTCAGTCACCACATAGTTCATGAAAAATACTCCACTATTTAGGACAAGTTATCCAGCTGTAATCAATTAAAATGCAGAATTCATTTTATAAACAAACAACAGTACACTTCATCTCCATTTGTTTAGGGATAAGATTCTTAAAAGCTTCCAGAATTGCCATGAATTTTAAAGAAAAATTTATCAGGTATCAAATTAAGACTAGAGAGAAGCTAACAATGATTTATTAGCCCTGTATTTATACTTTATAAGGGGAAACATCCCTTGTTAAGGCTTAGTAAATTGATGCAAAATATGGATTTACCAAAGTTTAAGTTGATGAAAATAATCCATGAAGAGGTACAAGCTTCAAACTGAAGGTTTGGGGAAAAAAAAAAAAAGAAAACTTCACAATCAGTGAATTAGGTACTTTTCCACAAGCTCTCATGGCCAAATACACGTAAGAAATCTTGGCACTATATTTCCTTCTTGAAAACTTAGGTAAAGCAGAGTATATTTTACTAGCATATGGTCATGAACACATAAACCAATGATTCCAGGAATAAACATATTGAGAATGACAATGAAACAGATTAAACTGAATTTCAACTGAACGTAGCCTATTTGCTAAACATTTGAAAGTAAGAATACATGAATCAGCAATCCATAAGCATAAATGATAGTCTCAAGAAGTTCAAAAGGTCATCGATGCAAATTACCAATAAAGACATATCATATAACTACATCATGTTGAAATAGTGATGTCAAGCAGTAGGACTTTGTAAAGTACATTGAATGAGGAAGCTCATTCCCTGAAGCCACTAGATTCTAGTAATCCCCATATGTATCTGTTTAGTACTTTCACATCATAGTGGTTTTACAACATAGCTAGAATAGGAAGAGTAAAATGACTCACCCCTGCATCTACACTGCCAAACTTGATTAGCAGGTGATGTCGGTCCAGGAACTGTACCTGCCCAATAGTTGTGATT
Organism: Anacardium occidentale; assembly: GCA_026122585.1. Lineage (NCBI taxonomy): Eukaryota > Viridiplantae > Streptophyta > Magnoliopsida > Sapindales > Anacardiaceae > Anacardium > Anacardium occidentale. Next base: position 75,210 of record JAJEJH010000873.1, on the reverse strand, counting down.
GAACAACTTGTTAGTTTTTATGCCTGCAGATGATCCCCAAAAAAACCTGTATAGTACTATGCCAAGGAAAACATAGAAGGGAAATGTAAGAGATATTCAAATTAAAGTTAAGGGGAGAAATACAATATAAATAGGAGGGCACAATGAGATGTTAAATAATACCTTCCAGATAATCAAGTCAACATAATCTTGAAAATGGAAGTAGAATTTCTTCTTCAGGCCTTGGACCCTCTGGTAATCAAAGGCATAAGATGCAGATTGATCATTAATAGTCTTATAAAAAAAACAGTGTCAACAAATTCTCAAAAAACTGCAACTCAGTTAGGAGAAAGTTACTGTAAACTTAAAAGCCTTACCAACCATAAAAATGTTATCTAAAAACATCTCAGAAGACTAGGTTTATAAAGAGAAAAAAATTACGAGGCATAAAGTATTCACTAAAGCACACAAATCCCTCCACTGAAATATGCATGTGAAATTTCAAAACTACTAGAAGTGATCTAAATCAAATTAGTCTACCTAGATCACTTCTCTGACCCCATATATAACAAAAGATAGTAAGTCAAATGACCAACCGTTGTTTGATCTGTTTCTTCATTCCATATTCCTTGGAATATGAATGAAAGCAATCGCTGTTTGATGCCACTCAAAAAGGGATTATCTTGATTGGGCTGGTCATGATTTGAACCATTCTCAATGTTATTCCCAGGCAAGTATTGTAACCTACCTCTGTCAGAAGTTGTCATATACTGCATCCAGTAGTTAACTTGTTAGTTGATAGATCCAGAAAAATCACACAATGCATGTCTGTAGTCTCCTAACTAATATAAGAAATTGGTAAGGTTAAGATAAATACATAGCAATCATGAAAAACTATCAATATGAATTCCATTATATACTTGCATTCATAACAACTCCTAAATTGTGAACATAATGCATGCAGACGGACAGAGTGCCATGTTTATTAAGATTTAAGAATTCATAGAGTAAAGATGTTTTACAAGTTATAACCAGGAGATTTCACATTACAATACAAACCTAAGGGAAGGAATATAAATGATTCACAAAACAGAATAAACACAAGCCAATCTAGCCATATACTTCAAATTAAAAAAGAAGAAGATAACAGTCCATCACAAGCCATCAATTACCAATAAATACTACGATCATCAAACAAAGCTGAGACGTTTTAGTGATCGATTAGAATATCTACACAAGCCATCAACTAAAGAGGAGTAATTTTATTAATTTGGAAACCAATAAGGTAAAGTTTTCTATATCCAGTCAGCATTTAAAAATTTTATTTGAGAAAATAATTTCACATACTAGACAAAAAGTCTACTGATATTGCTTCTACTGATATTGCTAAAGTAACGTCATGGATCACATAGAGAGGATTATATTGATAATCCACCAAGAATTAAAAGTGCAACAGTGCTGAGTTTGAATAGTGAACACAATACAAAAGCTGTCGAAGACAGAAGTCATATCAAAACCTTGAACTGATACGTATCTTACCTGAGAATTAGAATTAAGAAAAAGTTCATCATCTTCATGACAAAACGAGCCAATAGCCCGCACATCAACAAGGTTTCCGGAGTCTCTGATTTGTAGAACATGCACAGTTTGATATCGAAGCGATACAATTGCCAGTAAATCATCATACAAGCAAACTCCCATATTATGAGCTAAGTTGATAAAATCATTGTGAAAGACCTTCTCATCCAGTACAATCCCATCTTCCAACCTAATCATATGCATTAAATAAATAAAAATAAAAAATGAAGAAGATCTTACACTTAACTTTCTGGCATATTTAGAATTTTTCCAAAATATCCTAACGTACAAAAATCAAGAAAAAAAAAACCTCAAGAGATGAAATGTTATTTTTTCTATAAAAGGGACTCCTTGAACAGCTTCTCCAGCGGTAGGAGCATCATGAATTTGTGCAGTAGAGGTAGCAAAGAGTCCGAATTGGTTACCCTCCACGGCAAGAAAGAAGTCCTTGCAAATAAGCTCATTGCAGGAAGCAAGCGTCACGCAGTACAATTGGGTGAAAAAGCTCTCAAACCTCCGAGCTTTCGGAGGAAGATCATGACTGCTACATTCCTCTTGACACGAAAACGACAGCCAAGTTGGTCTATAAACAATCAAATCCTGATAGTTCCTGCTAAAACTAATAAGATATTGACCATCATCAGTGAACTTGCGAAACAAATGGTCGGGACATTCCACGTCATAAATTGTAAAACCGGGGACTAAATTTTCATAGAATCGACGAGCACAATGAACCTACAAAATAAATCACACAAATTCACCATTTCCATCAATAGAAAAACAAAGAAAGCATAAGAATTTAGCAATATGAGAATGCCAAAATTCACACATTTGAAGTAAAATGAAAAGGGGTTTTCAATTGTTTCGAAAAAAAAATTTGGGTTAAAAAATTAACACTGGTGCCGGGGGAAGGAGTGTGAATTTGGCGATCGAAGATCCTGGAAACGACATTGGTGCTTCGAAACATGAGAGCTGAGCTGATCCAGAGCCTGAATCAATGGGAGTTCGAATTTAAGATAGGGCTTTCGAATTGCTTCTTCGCCATTGGTTTCCTGGTGCAAAAGCTTCACCAGGTTGAAGAAAAATAAGTGAAATTTGAAGGCGAAAGAAGCAAAATCATGTTTTGAGAAACTTTTGCAAAAAACAAGGAGATCTTTTTTAGTTCTAGTTCCAACTGTGTTAACTTGAAGAAAAGGGGCTAGGGATTTTGAATTCCAATTTAGCTCATACTTTTTCAATTCGGTCCATTAACTCTAACATTTGTTCAGAGCAACCCCTACAGTTGGTAATGCTATCAGTTTCCACCTTCGTTTAAGCCTAGAACTACAATTATGCCGTGTATTGAAAGGCTTGAGCTTCGGAGTCATAGGCTCGAACTTAAGATATGAACAACTCACTTGAATTTGACTTAAAAAATTTATTAAATTCTGAAATTTATATATTTATTAATGACTCATATTTAAAATCAAAAAATAATATTTTAAATATATAACATCAAGATTTTATATTATCAAAAGTATATTGATATCGATCAATAAACTTATAGAATTACATTAATGAGTTTAAATTTACCTAAATAATAATCAAGTTAAACCACCAATAACTCGTGAATGACTCTTTTTATTTGTAATCATATTTATACTCAAGAGGACATGATAGTCTCTTTCTAGGAACTAAAAACATGTTTTCAGAATAAAAATTTTGATAGAGCATGCCAATGAACCAAAGAGGTTTTTAAAGAAATTGAATTTGTGGGCAAAAGTGATGCCCATGAGACAACGCCTTTCGCAGGGCGTGATGTCACGATTTTGACGCCCACAAGTTGCAAGTCATCGGACCCCAACGTTGGGTAGAAAGGGAGATTTTTTGTAAAAAGAGGTTATCGGCTTGCTTTGCCACACATGGGTAACAAGGCCTTTGCGGTAGCCGTAGCACCCACGTATCGCTACACGCACGTGAACCTATCATCGCCACTAATAAAACCATGAGCACCACCGCCTGCCACCACTCATACAACCAAACTGCCACAACACTCAAATACGACCACCTTGCCACCACCTAGGGCAACACTTGCATTTTTCTCATCAGACTATTTATAATATCTTACATATGAGACAAAAGATAGAGTTATGTGAATTATATGGTTGAATGTGTTAATTCAATGAAACTAGACATTTATTCTAATTCCACTTTTTATGGTAAGTAAAATACAAAAAAAATAGTAAAATAATTAGGACAATAAACAAACAATCAAAATTTACAAATAATTAAAAAATAATAATTGATGAATAATTAATGATAGTCGAATGATTTAAGAGAATAATTAACTAATGATTAAAAAAAATTAATTTCAAATTATATTGAATAATTTCAATATAATTTAATCTGAAGTATTAATAGAATGAATACTATAAGGGTGTTTGTCTTTGTTTATAAGTTATTTTGACCAAGTATATTACCACACTATCCCTGTTTTAATTTTAAAATTTCATCATATAATCTGATTTGATTAATTAAAATAACTTACGTTTATGTAAGAAATTTATAGTTGATCATTGGAAGGGTTTATGATTCTTTTTTATACTTTTTTTTTGTGCTTTGGAGTAATTTGTATTTACGTATATAAATTTATTAATTTAGATTTTAAAAGCTTAAATTTTTTTTACATATTATAGAATTAGAGATTTTGATTTGAATTATAATTAATTGATAAACAAGAAAATGAGAATGAAAGGGGAATTAACGAGATTTTTATCATTTTCTTGATATATATGTTTTTTTTATTGATTAATTTGCTTTTCCATATTAATTTAAATAGAATATTTATATTAATTTTAATTATTCTAAAATTATTCTAATAAATTTTTAATAAAATAAATATTTACCTATAACGTTTTTGTTAATTTAATTCTAAAACTAAATTATATTATAACATAATCAGAAATATATTTTCATAATATTATAATAAAAAATTGAGTTAATATAATTTATTATTTGATAAAATAATTTAATAAAATTTTTAGTTATTTTAATAATAAAATATATTTATAAGTCATATTTTACAAAACATCAGCTATTTATAAATATTTCAACTAAACACGTTACAGTTTAAAATTCAAACATTTATAAATTCAGTTTAGCTTATAAGCATTAGTTGTTTCCTTAAATAATCATTAAATCCATAAATAAAATAATTAATCCTAATCCTACAAGGAAACTAAAATCAATTCTTTTTTAACTAAAATCTATAAATAAAATAATTTGAAAATCTTCTTAAATAAAATAATTTAAATATAATTACCTTATAGAGATGGAACTCGCATCAAGTATGAGATGAAATAGGAATATAATATTATGTATATAGGAAAATAAGTTAGACACATTAGAGAGATTACAAGAATTTTGTCAAGTCTACTCTTTATGATGTGTCTAGACAAATTGTCCTTTTATTCATGTTCGGATGGATTTGAGTACACATATTGAGCCTGTGATCTTACATTTTAGAAATCCTTTTGTTAAAATAGATAATCTTGCATTTGCAGCTCGATTATGATGTTCCAACTGACCTTCCCTTGTACAAAAATATGAATCATCTTGTAGGTTGAGCCTACCAAAGGAAGAAAGCAACATTAACACAGGCAATGAATGTGTTAGGCTGTGTCATGCCAAAGCCTGCAAAAAGGCAAGCTTGGACGGGCCATGTTCGCCTACAAATTCTTAAAGCCTACAGCATAACTCACAACATGGTAGGTTATGCTTCCGTTAGCTTTTTAATGGGTCAGCCCACCAAAAAAGTATATTTTATTAATTTTTAATTTTGTGAATTGTATCATGATACTGTGCAATGTAGGACATGAACAAAATCCACTTCATTCACTTGCCTTAGAGAACTCGCAAATTTCCGAGCTATGCCAAGCTTGGGTCATGCCTGAAAGTTGCGAGCCACACCAATCCATGGGTGGTCGATACGACCCATTGGGAACAAGCATAGTTTTCAAAGCGGACTAGAGAAACTAGATACCAGTTCTGACGGACAATTATGAAGCATTTTTAACAAAATGCTGCTGATTATTATTACATAGGAAATCACACACGTTTAATTCAAAGTCAGAGTATCAATTATTACATTTTTATTTTTTAAAGAGATTAAACTTAATTCAAGCTTTAATCATCGGAAATTGCAACTAAAGAAATAAAGTTTGATCATTTTGATAGATATGACCGTGTTGTTATCCCTCTCATACTTAGTTAATTGGCCGTATAATGACCCCTTTGATGACAAGTCCTTTCTTCCATTTCCCATCCTCAAATTCATACATTGAGATTTCCAGGTCCCCGGCCTTGTCTGTGGAAGTTCGAAACTCGCCAACTGGGATCTCTATCCATTGATTTCTTGGCTTCATCTTCAGGTTTTCTTTGTGCTCTATCTTGATTCCATTTGGCAGTAAAAGTCTGAGGTTCACTGGAGCTTCCCATCCAGATGCTCCTTCCTTCAACATTATGACAAAGGCAACTTCATACAAAGTCCTTGGACTGAGCTTCGTTGTCCCAAATTTCACATTTATCTCCAGCCAGCACACGTTCAATAGTTCAGCCACATCCACAAGAACATCGCTGCAAAAACTTAGGAAAATTACTACCCTGTAACTTATCCATTGATTTAACAAATGTTATTTACCAAAGTTGGTGACATGAATCCCACATGGCAAAGCAACTGGATATGTATGAGCATCCATCCTTTGGATTGCAAAACCCAAAAACAAACCATGACAAATTCTTAGTTTGAAACTGACAATATCTTAACAGTAAATGAACTATTGGACCAAAATGTTAATAATAATAGTAGAGCTACTTTGTGTGTCCTTGCGAGCAATGTTGGGGCAAGACACATGACAAATGCCCCATCAACAACAAAGCTAGGTATGCATGAGCATCCTATAACAAAGACATGTATATGGACATCCCAAGGGGATGATAAGACAAACATCAACCATAAAGTTGGGTAGGTATGGACATCCAACAACAAAGACATTTATGGGCATCCTAGGGATGATAAAGCAAACAACAACGATTAAACTGAGTACGTATGGGCATCCCAAGGGATGGTAAGATAAATATCGACAACAAATTTGGATATGTAGGAACATTTGACAATAAAGGTACGCTTATTTAGGCATCCTATGGGCTACAAAGCTGGGCATGTATGAGCATCATTCAACAAAGACACAATTGTAAACCCCACGTCGTTTGGAGGATGATAAAACAAAAATTAGTTAAATAACTTATGAACTCTTAAATCACAAGTTTTAGGAACCGTGATGAATTGTGTATAAAGTATAAAAAAAAAAAGAAAAAAAAAAAACCTTGATAACAACTCGATTGTAATTACCTTGTCTCTTCCAGGGAAGTCCACTTCCAATATCGTTGGTCGCCTCCCCAAGTGACTGAGAGATCCCTGGCAAACAGCATGAAGCTGTTGCCCCCAGACTCTTTGTCAAGCCAATACTTCTGTAATTATAATACATGTCAACAATAGAAACTACAAAAGGGATATGTAAATACAGTTTGCCAGGTATGACCTTGCCTTTTTCTTTCCATTTAAGAAAACTCCGGAGTAGAGCTGATCCTTAATCTTCTTCTGGCAGGACACGTCGATCGGCGAGTCTGCCTCTTTAAGAATTGCTTCATAGTTGTCTGGGAGTTTATTCCCAGTTGTTTCCTCCTCTGCTTCCTGTGATTTGGTGTGGGAAGCCTGAACTTCTTGACCTGACTGTTGTGTCTGTGAAGAAGCATCTTCTTCTGACCATCCAACTCCCATCTCTCTTAATGGCCATTTTGGCTCCCATTCAGTCATGGTTTTATAGCATATGAAAAGGCTGTTATTCTTATCAGCAACCAAAAAATATTCCCTGCATCTTTATCAAGAAAAGAAGAAGTAACATTACAGCAAAGAGACATTACATCATGGATTTACTTTTGTGCTTTCTAAGTTAAAAGACATCTTGATAGCCTAGAAGCTCAGGAGTTATTTAACCAATCTTTTTTCATTATTTTAACTTACATATTCAATATTTCTTTTGTATTTTATCAATATGAGATTTATCTAAAAATGCTATAACAATGCTATCGTGAAGAAACATAATTTATAGGATGAAATGGTAAAGTATATTATATTTATATCTTTGTCATAAAAAAAGATTTATTCTATGCCAACAACACTTATTTCAATTTTCATTTTAAGAGAATCTTTATTTATTTATTATCATTATTTTCTTTTTTACAAAAGATGATAGAGATACTCTGTCCCCCACAAAATAGCATGATCTAGGCACTGTCCAGTATTACCTTCTTACATAATATTATTGAAGGTAATAAGTTAAAATGTAACAAAGTGGAGCAAACCTCAACAATGATATTGAGTAGCATAGGGGAGGTACATGTGGCATCCTCAGAAAAATCTTATATCATTAAGATATGAAGAAGATGTTGGATATGTATTAGTTGTTTGAGAATGACTAGAGAGGATTGGATAAATAGTTGTTGAACTTTTTAGCTATTAAAATACATTTTAAATTGCAAAGATATAACAAATTGTGTCTAAAATAAATAATATCTTGATAATGAGTGAAATTGTTGAATCAAATGGTACATAAAATATCTATTAAAAAAAATATTCAAATTAGGTTAAACAAGAACTTGTATAAGAGAACCCTAAAGGTGGCTTAAGTGGTGAAGGAAGTGATTTGCTACATAAATCCTAAACTTTGGTTTAGTTAGTGTCGTGGTTATGGGTTAGACATGATGCTTTAAGGTATTTGTCTAAAATCAAAGAGTTTATTAGTTCAAGGGAAATATGGGTCGAGTTTTCTTCGATTAACAAAAAAACAAAAATAAAAATAAGAGACTATGTAACATAATGAGTATCCAAATATATTAGAACCGATTTTAATAATCCTAAAGATTTAGATTTCTAATATGATGTCAGAGTTACAAGGACCTAACAATAGTTAATCCAAAACTCATTTGCTCATGATGAGTTAATCTAAAAGAAATCAAACAACCACATCCTTGGTTAAAAAAACCAGGTAGACCCATGGCTAGCCAAGGAAAGCTAGACCAAGTTTAGATGAGAGCGTTAACTGGTAACCCAATTACACTTGAAGGGACATATTGGAATACATAAGTCTAACAATACTCAATATCCAACTTAGTTTTGCAACTCAAAACAAATTTTGGCAATTTAGTAGTTCATAAATTTTTTAATTAGTCTTATCTTATAATATCCTTAAGTGATAAGAGATACTCATACATGTCCAACATTCCCCAAATGCTTTGCCGTGGGATTTGCCTAGACTGTTTGCACTTTGTGATGAAAATAGTAACAACGGTAATGCTCAAGAAAAGAAGAGAAAGTAGATTGCAAGTTTATAATATTCATGAAGCAATCTCGTAGTTTTGCTTTTATTCATTATCACAGATAAGTAAACTATTAAGATTTTATTCAGTACAAATGAAAGGCATGCCAACTAAATTATTTAGTTACTAGAGACTTTATTTTAATTAGTTCTGCAAAACCCCCATTGTTGGTTATTTCATGTTCGCGCATCCACTGGGTAAATGTGGATTTCGTTGACAACCAGCCCTTTCTTCGAATATATGCACCTTCTTCAGACATGGAGATCTCCAGATCCTTGGTCATTTTGTTGAGGCTTTTGAAGTTGCCAACTACTATCTCTATCCATGTTTGTTCTTCCTTTCACTCAAATCAACTTTGCGTTTAATTGTCAGATCTTTGTCTTGGACGACGAGTTGAAACTCACTGGATGATTTTTAAGTCCTTCATTCTTATTCTTCATCATCGAGACAAATGAAACTCGGTAATTTTTGTTTGGAGTGAGGTTTTTAGCAGGGAAGTTCTTTCTCACGTCTAGCTTACGGACGTTCAATAGTTTAGCCATCTCCACTTGATCATCAGAGCAGCAAAGAAACATAATTTATTTAAATTAATAAATCAGTATTCACATACAAGTAACATACCCAGAAATAGGGTAGAGTTCAAACCGAGTTGGCTCAAACTCGATTTTCAATTCAATTCAATTGAGCTCAAAACGAGCTCCCCTTAGGTGATGAGCTTGAGTCTTTGAAGAGTTCAATTTAAAACAATTAAAATAATATTATTTTAATCAATATACATTAAAATGATATAATTTTAACTGTTTAAACTTAAGCTTGGTTCTACTTGGCTCAAATCTAACCTTAATAAGAAATCAATTTTTTGCAAATATATATTAGTCTTCCTCTTTCATGTAAATCCACTCCCAGTAGCTTTTGTCACACCGCCCGGCAATTGAGAGACTCCTTGCATAAATCTTGAAGGAGTTGGCATGTTGATACGTGTCAACATTGAAAAGTTTGTCTTTTCAACAAAACTCTTTGAAGAAAAATCAATGAAAACACGGAAAAAATAGTAAAGAAAATCAAGAATTCTCAAACTCTTTCCGGAAAATACCTCAATTTTCATTAATTTGAAAAATTAACGTTTATCTTACAAATTTATGCTAAAAAACTAAATACATATGAATACAGTCACAAATGAATTAATCAAAATCTTTTAACACTAAGTGAAATGTCTACCTATTAATACCATCTGATTGACTATGACCTGAGAAAATCGCATGCCTGAAAATCAGAGAGAACAAACCACCACAACTACTATTTTACCAAAAGAGCCAGTCGCTACGAATTCTAAAACATAACTAAAACTCAAAACGCTACGTTTTGAATTAGTCAAAATATCAAAATGCACCGTTTTGACTTATGTACCCTAACATTCTCCCTTAAGTCGATATCACTGAATATGATAACAGACTTGCACACACAGATAAACCTGAAACCATTAACACATTGTAGACACCCTATTTTAGACCAAACAAGATCACCCACGATGATGAAAAACCTAGATGTTGACTTAAAATTTTTGAAATGTTAAGCCAAGGATGAATGAGTTAAAAAAAATGTTTATTTTATGTTATTTTTATAAAAAAAAAATGTATTTATTTTATTACAAAAGAAAAAAAAAGTGTTTATTTTATTTTATAAAAAAAAAATGTGTTTATTTTATAGTTTATTTTATATTGTTGTATGAATGGGAAAAAAAAAAAGTCCATAACCCATAGCGCAATGCGCAGCCCAGGCCTGCGGCCCAAGGTCTCTGCACGCCCTCTGCCTTCTACGCGCGCGGCTCTCTCTCTCTCCTGTCCAGGCCAGCACGCCGCATGATGACTGTGCGTGCGCATGGCCTACCTTTTCTTTTCTTGCACGCCTTCCCTTGGGCGGGCTGTCAGTCTTTTTGCATTTTCCCAAGGTATAAAAGCATGCATTCATTTGGAAAACCGGGGCGGGGGTGGGGTTTGGGAAGGGAGGAAGTTTTTGGGGGAGAACAAAAATTTTCTGGAGGGGAGGATTTTCGGAGGAAGAAAGGATTTTTCCAAAAAACAAAGAGGAAGAACTAAAAATAGAGAAAAAGATTTCAAAAAAAAAAAAAAAGAAAAGAGAGAAAAATTTTGGAAAAAAAATTTAACATATTTGAAAATTAATTTGTGTGCTCTGCGATCCTCGGTTCAGCATTGATAAACACCGAATCAACAATTTTCAGGTACGCCCTTGAGGAGGATTTGTTTATAAATAATTTTTTTATTATTTATTATTCCATATATATGTAGCATCCTAGATTCAGAAAAGCCCTTAGGAGAAGAGTTTTGGGGTTAGAAACGAAATCCAAAAATAGATTAGGAGTCTAGAAAAGTTCAGGGGTGAGTTAGTAAGTTTCCAGAGCCTATGTGGCTTTCGTGTGAATCCTTTCGGAAGAATTCGATCATGCGAATACGCGGGGAAATGAGTAATGCTCATTTTCCCTTGTGCACGCCCGTGCACCTTGGATGCACGCCCGTGCAAGTGGTATTATAAATAAGTAAGCCGAGAGAAATTTAGTTTCTTTTCTCACCCACTTCAGCCAATTTCATTTCTTTTTCAGCAGCAGCTCCTTCCAATCTTAGAAAGGAGATTCCACAGCAAGTAGATCCCAATCCGGTGAGAGAGCCAAGAGAATAGTTTGATAGAAAGGCTTCCAGAGGCAATGGCGCGAGGTAAGTGTTCGCTTACCTTTTCCTTGAGTTTTCCCAGCTTGCTTTGATGGATTTTGATGCTTGACTTGTTGATGAGTTTGTGCATGCTTATTTGATGATGATTGTGGCGTGAATTGATGAAATTTCTATCCTTGAATCCTTGCATGCAAGTTTGAATATGTTTAGTGAGAGAATGAAGGTGCTTCCATGGTAGAATCCATGTTGATTGATGCATGTTGAATTGGATACTTGTATTGTGTTATTTGAGGTGTTGGGAATGCGTGTTTAAAGTGAATTTGTGATTGATTGAGAAATGGTTGATGAATTGTGCATTTTCCGGCATGTGTTCTTGTTGAAGAACAAGACACATGACCGTGTGCCTGCATGGCACGGTCGTGTGCCTTTGTTTTTCCATGCACACGTTCGTGTGCACGCTGTGTGCACGGGCAGAAATGCAGACACACGCCCGTGCATCCTGAGAGACACGCCCGTGTGTAAGCGTTTTCAAAGAAATTGTCCAGAAATTCCAGTAGCTTGCACGATCAATAGCATGACCAGTGCACGGCTCTGTGCATCTGGGCACACGCTCGTGTGTCCATGACATGCACGCCCGTGTGTGAGCCATGCATGCCCGTGTGCTTTGCCACACGCCCGTGCACCTGTAGTTTTCCAGAAAAAAAAAAAAAGAAAATGAGAAATAAAGTATGAGAAATCAGTTTAATGGCTAAATTGTATCAGAATATCGTCAGATAAGCAAAGATTCAGATAATAAAGTTGCATATGCATACCATAGCATGACATGTAGCTTCAGAGAGGATCATGAGATCCGAATTTAGCAGTGTTCAGTATTCAGAACCTGATGTACGGTTAAGAGTAAGGGTGAACTCGAGGGGGCATCTGTGGGATTCAGCTTTCTGACACCAGTCAGAATGTTCAACAGCATTTTAGATTCAGCCTTCTGATACCAGTCAGATCGTTCAGCAATATATTCAGCTTTCTAGCCAGTAGCTAGACTGTTCAGCCCACATGACCAAGATGTCGAATCCCTATGTTCACCAGTCTGATCAGCACAGCAGGTACCTTCGGGTACATACAGAGATAGAGATTTTCAGATGCATGCATCATCAGATATTTCAGTTAGTATGACATGATATACACATCATGACATGAATAATTTTGATATCAGTGAATGAATGAGATTCAAATAATCAGTTTCAGATTCCAGCAAGTGTATAGATGTATGAACAGAGCCGAGGCCAGGTATGTTTGTGGTTGCATGTTGCTTGCTTGGGTTCTGAGAGAAGTAATGAGCGCTTACTGGGTGATCTTTATCACTCATCCCCCTCCTTCTTCCATCCTTTTCAGGTGTTCGTACTGTTGCCGAGGAGCAGGTGGATCGAGGCTAGCGGGAGAGGGCCCACACCATAGTTTTGAGTATATATTTTTCAGTTTTGGACCTGATGGGTCATTTTGTAAATGTTCCTATGTACTCAGATATAAAACAGTGTACAAAACAGTTTGTATGTATATAAAAGCCAGTATGGGCTCATTATGGGTTTCAGTGTATGTATTTCAGCTTCCGCATGTATTGTATTCAGATTGTATAGCAGCAGTAGGAAATTTCATTTCTGTAGGATTCCTATCGCGGGTACCCGTATTTTCAGATTATTAATAAAAGCTTCCCAGTTTTCAGTAGCAGGGGTACTCGTGGCGGCATGTCCTACAATATATAAAATACTATGTTACATGTAAATGTCATTCGCATAATCTATAGGAATAATTTGTGTATTGTATTTTTATTTTGTAAATATATATGTTAATATTTTGTATTAATCCTTTTTTTGTTGTGTTTTTCGTGCGTATGTAAATGTTTTGTATGTATATTTCATTTTTTTTATTCTGTATTTATATTTTATATACTTTATATTTTTTTGTGCTGAAATTTTGTTCATATTTCATACTCGATTTCTTTTGTATATTGACACTTTTTTATATGCATTCTGTATTTTACTGTATTAGTATTGGGGTGGGGTGGGGTGGGGTGGGAGGAAGTTTTTGGGGGAGAAAAAAAAATTTCTGGAAGGGAAAAAACAAAGAGGAAGAACTAAAAATAGAGAAAAAGATTTCAAAAAAGAGAGAAAAATTTTGGGAAAAAAATTTAACATATTTGAAAATTAATTTGTGTGCTCTACGATCCTCGATTAAGCATTGATAAACACCGAATCAACAATTTTCAGGTACGCCCTTGAGGGGGATTTGTTTGTAAATAATTTTTTTATTATTTATTATTTCATATATATAAAATACTATGTTACATGTAAATGTCATTCGCATAATCTGTAGGAATAATTTGTGTATTGTATTTTTATTTTGTAAATATATATGTTAATATTTTGTATTAATCCTTTTTTTGTTGTGTTTTTCGTGTGTATGTAAATGTTTTGTATGCATATTTCATTTTCTTTATTCTGTATTTATATTTTATATACTTTATATTTTTTTGTGTTGAAATTTTGTTCATATTTCGTACTCGATTTCTTTTGTGTATTGACACTTTTTTATATGCATTCTGTATTTTACTGTATTAGTATTCTGTATTTTACATTCTGTTTGCACGTGTATTATATTGTATTGTATGTACATGTATAATAATCTTTCTGTAAGAGTATTTATGGAGGGGAGGGTTTTCGGAGGAAGAAAGGATTTTTCCAAAAAACAAAGAGGGAAAACTAAAAATAGAGAAAAAGATTTAAAAAAAAAAAAAAGAGAGAGAAAAATTTTGGAAAAAAATTTAATATATTTGAAAATTAATTTGTGTGCTCTGCGATCCTCGGTTCAGCATTGATAAACATCGAATCAACAATTTTTAGGTATGCCCTGGAGAGGGATTTGTTTGTAAATAATTTTTTTATTATTTATTATTTCATGTATATAAAATACTATGTTATATGTAAATGTCATTCGCATAATTTGTAGAAATAATTTGTGTATTGTATTTTTATTTTGTAAATATATATGTTAATATTTTGTATTAATCTTTTTTTTGTTGTGTTTTTCGTGTGTATGTAAATATTTTGTATGTATATTTCATTTTCTTTATTTTGTATTTATATTTTATATACTTTATATTTTTTTGTGCTGAAATTTTGTTCATATTTCGCACTCGATTTGTTTTGTATATTGACACTTTTTTATATGCATTCTGCATTTTACTGTATTAGTATTCTGTATTTTACATTATGTTTGTATGTGTATTATATTGTATTGTATGTACATGTATAATAATCTTTCTACGAGAGTATATTTCGGTTCCTGCATGCATTTGTGTCTATTAGATATATACATGGTTGCACGCATATTTGATCGATGAGGCTGGACAAACTGATGGCAAAAGGTTGGTCATGTTATTTCGCCCGCCCAACTTCAAATCACGCCCTTCAAGAAGTTGAACTCTTCCCTTTTTGATCTTATTTATTTATTCATTATTATTATTATTTTTTCCTTACTGTATATAAATGTGCATATATTATATTAATTTATATGTATTTTACATGGGTATGTTATATATATTGTGTAATTATTTGAATTGTACATATTGTATATATTGAGTGTTTGTATTACTGTATGTATTTTTGTATGTATATAAGCTATATATTTTTGTATTTGTTGAGTGTGACGTGCGTCCGTGAATATTGTACATATAATATTCTTGCATGCAATTTGATTGAATGTGGCTGTTGCTTTGGCGGCGAAAGGCGGGAGGTTTAGTCCTTTGCACCCGGGGTCGAATCGCGGCTGTGGTGGTTTTTTCACTTTTCCTTTTTTTTTTATTTTTTTATTTATTATTTTTATTTCACCTACTGTGCATGTGTGTATATTTGTTATTGGGCTGCATGCTGTTTATTCTCTTGGGCGGGCCAGCTGGGCTGCACTTTGTTTATTTCTTTAGGTGGGCTACATTTTGTTTATTCCTTAGATGGGCTGCTTTTACTTGGGCTGGAGTATTAATTAAAGTGTTCATTTTTTTTTTTTATTCTATAAGTATAATTTGTTTTGATTAAATTTTGTTTTGTAGGATTCATTTATCTAACATATTTGTTTACTTTATTGGATTGATTAACAATATTGTTTTGCAAGATTTATTTATTATTTGTAGGCTTGTTTAGGGTTAGAGGAAATGTATAGGGGTGTATGGAAAAAAAGTTATAATTTTTGTTTTCTATTTTCTATTTTTGTATTTTATTATATTCGTGGATGAATGTAATTTATTGTATATGTATGATTATTAATAATACATCGTGTGATAGAATGAAACTTAATTAAACTTAGTAACGCGCTTAACGAACGAATCATAACAGTGGAGGCCGGCTTTCACGTTGGACGGCATGGGTGCCTAACACCTTCTCATCGCCATACCTGACTTTTCGAATCCGACTCATTAGACATGTGAGGGGTAGTTGGGTCCTTTGCAAGAGATCCATAAGTCGCCGATCCCCACCGATTTGTATTTTCTTGGGGTTACTCTCGGGTGACGACTCTATAGACTCCATAGCTGGCTATAAACCCGTTACCGCTCTTCTTGACCACGTTTAGGGTGGTTAAACAAGAGTGATAATCTGTTCTCGCTTGACATGACAAAAACCGGCACCACACACATCAACCGACAAAACTGAGCTAGCTACTCGTCCTTGAACTTAAAAACACTTCTAGCTGCTTCCCTTCACGCGTTCCAAAAGCCAAACAAAAATAGAAACACCCAAGGAACACTGTAGCTTCTGAAAACACTGTAGCTTCTTATATAACTTTTTCACAGTGACACCAAGAAACACCAGATATGAAAAAAGTAAAGAAGAAAAAAAATGAGAGAAGAAGAGCAAATCACACTAAGAGTAGATCATATCTTTTTCCATTACATTGTAGATTACACTACAATACACATTAGAGTCTCAGGAGATTTTTCTCTGTTACCATCCTATTTTTCTTTCAACTCCTCCCTCTTACCAGACTGTTCCTCCTTGTCTTCAAACTTTGTTGTGGCATGTAGTAATTCACTGATCCTAAGTTTGCTCCTTAATTTTTCAAACTTCAATACTAGTATAGGCTTAGTTAATATATTTGCTACTTGATATTGAGTAGGTACATATTGTACTCTCAACCTTTTTGATGCAACCTGCTCTCTAGCAAAATGGACATCTATTTTAATATGTTTAGTCTTGCCATGCAATACTGCATTAGAAGCTAATGATTCCGCACTCATATTATCACGTTATACGATAGGAACAGAAATCCAAGACACTTTAATTTCAGTCAATAGATTTTTTATCCATGCCAATTTTGTGGAAACCTAATATACAACCCTATACTCTACCAAGTATATCAAAATTCAAATAGGCATTGTTTGATATACTGTTTGTAGTTTATTTCGGTACTAAGTTTTCCATGTAAAGAGTTTGTTATGATTCAAGGTTGGTAAGCATGATAGGGATATGAGCAGTATTGGTGTGTGGTGTTACTTGGATTGAGTATGCGTGGGTGTGTGGTTTCATGAGCATGTTGTTGGTAGTTGGGAGTGGTCTAATCACGAGGCATGCACAATGGTTGCCAAGAGGGTGAAATAGTTATATAGGGTTCTAAGTCTACCTTGCATAAACTGGTTGGGAGTGACCCGTAATCCATAGTGTTGGTGCATGCAAGGTTGATCCTCGAGATGACACTAACTAGGGATGTCGCATGGAGCTTTGGTCGAGAGAAAAATCCCCGTGACGGTAAATCTTATGTTTTGGACTTTAATGTATTTTTCTTTAGGCAGTATGTAACTATTTTTATGAATCTCTTTTAATTTATTCATTTCCTTTTGCTCTGATTGTGAGAACAAATTTTCAAGTAGATCAATGAAGAAACCAAGTGAAGATAATTTTCATGAGTAACCTCATATTATTGCTGCTCTTTATTATCACAACTATATATAATAACGCTCTCACATTTATTTATTATAAAGTCATAGTGAGAGCTACTAGTACAACATGGGACGCATGAATGACAACTAAATTATTTATCATTGATCCAGAAACTTATAGTGTTGCAGACGTCCCATTGTTGATTGTCCTTGTGCTCAGTTCTTGAACGGCACTATTGGGGCGCTGATTATAAGTTTATTGACGACAATCCCTTTCTTCAGGTGCGGGCCGTGCTCATACATGGCGACTTCCAAATCTCCAGTGGCACAACAAGTTGAAAATTTGCCAACTACGATCTCTTTCCATTCGTTTTCTGGCAACTTACTCAGATCCGCCTCGCTTTCAATCGGCTTTTGACCGGGGACGACGAGTTTCAGGTGCACTGGATGGTGAAATCCTTGATTTCCTTTCAGTTTCATAATGACAAATGAAACAGTGTAACGAAGCATTGGACAGAGATATTTGGTAGGGAATTTCTTGCTCACGTCAAGCCAACATACTTCCAATAGTTTAGCCACCTCCACTTCAGCATTGTTCCTGCGAAAATAGAATTAATTAATTACTGTTAAAATGTGTCATAAAATGTCTCCAGTGGCAGTTTTGAGAGACTTAAAAGAGTGGTTAAGTTTGTAGGTTCTGCAATTGATATTCAAGAGAACTATCAATCTCTTTGTGTTCTACTTGTAACTAAAATTCAGTATAACGATTCCTCCCTCATTTACCAGTGGTTTTTCCCGATTTTGGATTTTCACGTAAATTTTTGTCTTCTTTTGTGCATCTTGCGTTATTATGGTTTGTTTCCTTTCATTACTTGCTTCCTGAGTTTCTGTTCAACATCGATTGCGAAATCTTCGTTCGCATAGAAAGTGAAGTAGAAATATTTATATATACCGTCCATAGTCTGGCATGTAAGTCCAATTCCAGTGACGTGGATCATTTCCCCAAGCAATTGTGAGGCCCCTCGCACCGATCTCAAATTTTTGCACACCGAAAATCTGATCAAACGAGAATTTCTGCAGTAACATAAGATAATACTAAGTATTGGATATGGAACTTGATTATAATATCGGTAAATTTGACGCTGATATATAAAGAAAAGAAGACTCTGGAATCGGAATGACTTGCCAGTTCGTTCTGGTTCAAGGAGATTCCACCTTGCAGCTGCTGAGTCAGATTGTCGGAGGACTTGTCAATCTGTGAGTCTGCGTCTTGAAGAATGGCGTCGAGGCTGGTTGGGAGAGAAACTTGAGCTGAAGCCATCTCGTGCTGATCTTTTTCCTGTTTACAAGTAGCTCTTATTGCTGATTTTTGTTACATGCAGACGTGAAATTTATAGGCTGAGATGATCGAATAAATTGCTAACTGATTTGTGCATGGAATATGAAAAAGATTTATTCCCATAAAAGATAATGCAAGATTAAATTATTCTTTCTGGAATGGACAAGATGATCTTTATCATCCTTTTATTGGGAAAGAAAATGAGATTCCCCACCCACCACTTTTATATAGTTCAATATATTACCTCCATCGTCCAATATTTCGAAAGTAATTTTATAACACTTGAGATAGAAATATAGATAGGCATTTTACATTGTTTAAAATTCTAAAATAAAACTAGTTAAATAGTTTATAAATGTTTTGAATTATAAAATTTAAGAATTAAATTATAACAAAATATGTGTTCAAAACAAATAATATCTTGATAATTGATTAAATTATCAGGTCATACTACTATAAACTTGTTAGATTCAAAATATATAAACTCTTACCTTTTTATTTATAAACTATTAAAACTTCAAGTATGCAAAATATTATTTTAGCATGAAGAAGATAACAAGTTATAATAGTGAAATTGTATTTAGGTTCAAGATAATTTTATAATACCGTTAGATAAATTTTATATTAATGAAACATGAGATATTAGGTATATGTGATCATCTTACAAAGTTTGCAATTTTAAAATAAAATTGGTTATATAATTTATAAACTCTTAAATTGTCAATATATATTTTAGATTATGATTTGACAACAAAATTTGATTGTATCTCAAAAATGATAATAAATTAACAATAGATTGTACTATTAGATGATCATATTACAAAACTACTACGTTCAAACCATTTTAGCCAAAATGGATGATGATACAAAATGACATTTATGGATGATCAAAACTTGGCCAACTATGCATAAATATTATTTGTTATGGAAAATATAGCAAGTACAGTTAAATTAAATCTAGCTTTAAAGCAATGTTCTCGTATCAACACCAAACTTTAACATTACCAAAAGTCTGTTGGATTGAGATATCAACATTATTGATGTAAAAAATTGAACAATGTGTAAAGAAATAGCTTGTGGCCTGGGGGTTTGCTGCATATCCTCCCAACTGTTAAAACTCGAAAATTGCATATTTTTTTTAATTTTCAATTCAGTTAAAATTGATTAAATAAAAATTAGAATAAATACATACCTAGATGGAGTTATAGTTTGATGGTATGACTCAAGCCTAACAATTGTTAGGATTTGTGTAAGGGTATATTATCCTATTCATCGAAAGCATTGCAACAATAAACTCATCTATGTACTCTTGCTTCTCTTAAACAAAAAAAATCATCGTTTAAAATAGTTTTATTATAATTAATAAAAACAAAAAATAGTCATCCATATATATATTTATCATAAAAAGCTATAAGAAGCCAATCATTATTTCTTGATTATGTTTATAAAATAGGACAATGTTTGGCATAAAAATAATCAACATGAATCTTTTTATCCAAGAGGATAAAGTAGATGCTCAAATCTCTTCCAATTTTTTTTTTTTTCATTTTATTATAGAGGAATTATTTGTTCTTTATAATTTAATTATAACATTGCTCTTAATATAAGTCGATTCGAATTTAGTTAAATTTGAATAAAAGTTAGCTCGAGTTAGACATTAATTCAGAACAATAAATTCTAAATTAACTTTGATTTGTTAATTTAAATTACCAAAAAATAGAAGAAGAATTATCAGAAAAAAAAATCATCGTTCAAAATAGTTTTATTATAATTGATAAAAACCAAAAATAGTCATCCATATATTTATCATAAAAAGCTATAACAAGCCAAACATTATTTCCTGATTTCGTTTATAAAATAGGTCAATGTTTGACATAAGAATGATCAACATGAATCTTCTTATCCAAGAGGATAAAATAGATGCTCAAATCTCTTCCAATTTTTTTTTTTGTCATTTTATTATAGAGAAATTATTTGTTATTTATAATTTAATTATAAATATTGCTTTTAATATAAGTGGATTCGAGTTTAGTTGAACTAAAATAAAAATTAGCTCGAGCTAGACTTTAATTTAGAACAATAAATTCTAAATTAACTTTGACTCATTAATTTAAATTACCAAAAAATAGAAGAAGAATCATCAGAAAAAAAAATTAACACAAATATTATTCTAATTGATTATTAAGCGATAAATTCTCTACATCTTAATTATAAAAAGATTTATTCTTTAATAAGGCATATATTATTTCCTTATTCCATATTGATGGGACCAATATTCTTTATAATAAGCATCTTGAATGTCTATATCAATAATAGACAAATTAGATGCTCAATTGATGATCTGTTTTAGTTAATAAACATCTTCAATGTCTATATCAAATGGCCATTAGTCTTGGTGATCATAGGGGTGGATTTGATCCAAACAAATTTGGCTAAAATGAGTTTATTTCTGGTTGAGCTTGAATAGGCCTCAGACTCGATTTGGGGTGGATAGAACCTACCCCTAGTTGATCAAGGGTAGTAATCACTATGCTATCATAACTAAAGACACAAATGTGATGTCCAAGGAAAAATCACAAGGTGATGACAAAGGACTAAACGGGATGAGTAAATAAGAATATAATGTTTAAGAATGCTAAATTAATTCTAGTTAAATAGTTTATCAACGTTTTAAATTATAAAATCCAAAAACAAAACTATAAAAGACTGTTTGAATGTCTAAGGTGGACAATCTATTATACTCTTAGATAAGAATGTTATAAACCTATTACATTCAAAACATTTTAGCCCATCTTATAATATATATGGATGGTCAAAATTCGACAAAGTATGCATAATGATTATTTTTTATGGAGATTAAATATATCTTGCTTCAAAGCAATCTTTTTAAATTAGGACAAGGTTTAAACTCAGTCAAGGGGGCTGTTGGCTTGGGACATCAGCATCGTAGATATTAAAATTAGAATAATGTGCAATTAAATAGCACTATATCTTGGTGGTTTAGTATATATGCTTCCAATTGCTAAAACTTAACAATTTCATTTTTTTTTAATTTTTTTTAAATTTTTAATTCGATTAAAATATATTAAATTAAGATTAGAAAAAATTTATATCTAAATGAAATTATGACATGAGGGTATTTGCATGCCTAATAGTTGGTTAAACTTGAGTCCAAGTCCTAACAATGTTAGAATTTGACCAGATTGATATGATACGATTTGTTTATTTTTCAATGTACTAGATCATCTCAACCATTGTAATAATATGCTGATCATTATTATCACATACGTGGTCATAATTTTCATTACAAAAAAAATCATTGTTTGCAATAGTTTTTTATTATAATTGATAAACCGAAAATAGTTATCTGTATTTTATTATAAAAAGACATATAAGAAGAAAAACATTATTTCTTTATTCCATTTACAAAATAGCTCAATGTTTTATATAGCAATGAACAACATAAATCTTCTTATCCAAGAAATAAATTAGATAGCCAACTCTCTTCCCTTTTTTTTTTTCTCATTTTGTTGAGGAGAAATTATTTGTAGTTATAATATAATTAAAGATAGACTCAAGTTGAATTAAACCTATATAAGGGTAAGTTCGAACTTGACTCTAACTTAGAATAGCTAATTTGAGAATGAGTTTGGCTCATTAATTACACCTATATATATATATTGTGTTGACTCTTTACTCCTAACAAAAGTTTTATAATTTTGTGATTCAGTTGTAACTTTTGTAGACATGTGTCTTTTTTCTGTTCATTGATGTCAAGTATTTAAACTAGATTTCTTTCCCCATTAATTACATATGCACATTCTTTATTTTTGCTGAAATATCATTTTGGTTGGGTTTTAATAGCTTGCCTTATGATGCGATTTTTATTTGGTTATTGAAGGAATTCTGAGTTGAGAGACTGAATGGATTTTAGTCGCAAAAAGTTTAAATGAGCTTGAATAGCTTAATAACCAATTGGCACTTTCTGTATTTCAGATATGGAAATAAGTTATTATCCAAGTGAAAGTAAGGAATTAATTGTTCAAGAGATATTTGCAGTTTGACTAGATATTATCACACTTTAGTAGTAAACTCATCAAAATGCCGTTAAAAATCAAAAAACATCGATAAAAACTCTTACTATTGAAATAAGTTGGCTGAAGATGTTGTCGAAAAGTAACCCACAAAATGAATGAAGTCACCAGCCAAATAAATAGTGTCAAACCCAATCAATAAAAATCCCTAAACTCAGGTATTATATTATCAGAAGAGTACTAAAATTAGCCCAAAAGTTCAGAAGTAATTAAATTCATTGTAGTATCACATTAATGAAGCAACAAATTTGAATTTTGGTTGCAAAAATTAAAAAGTGAATTAAGAAACAGAGATATAAAAAAGCAAGCAAATAAGAAAGATAAAAAAAGATTGTTATTGAATTTAAAGAATCAATAAATTGACCTGTTAGACTTTACAAATTACCCTAAACCCTAAATTTTAAAATTTCAAAATCAACAGCTTAACAAAGACCCAACAAACTCATCTGCCTCCAAATCCTTTAACTTCTTCAAAACCGTCTGTTTGGTCTCCTTCAAAGCTTCCTTCACCGCCATTAGCTCCTCCACACTCTCAGCTGTGGCTGCCCTGTTCTCCAACCCCATAACCACCTCCATGCATCACAATTAGAGTGGTCGTCATTCAGATAACTCGCGATCACAAATTCAAATGAAAGAGACCCGTGAATGAAAGGATTCCCAGCCGGAGAAAAAACAAGAACCGCCATATAAAAACCTATCAGGTTTGCATACTCTTGAGCTTTCTTGAAGAGCTCTTTGCGTCTTTTATAGAAAGTCACCTTTTCCTGTAACTCATTTTCAAGAGGTCAGATCTCGACTCTCCTTTTATGGGTAGTCATGTCTTAAAAATTTAGATTTCGTATCAAGATTGATCATCAGATTGATTAAATATGAACTTGTTATTTTAATTAAACATAAACTTCTATTTAAACCAAATTGATCATCAAATTCCAATTAAATGTTATTTTAGTTTTATTGAATTTTCATAACCAAGAATCAAATTTGTTGGTCCATTAACATAATATTGTTCAAAATTTCATGGATACTTGAATTTAGATTTCAACTTAGCATTTTGACTTGAATCTCTTTTTGATGATATTATTTATCCCTCTAATAACATTATTCATAATACTTAGTTTGAACTAGAGGTGGATTGATCCGAACATGAACGCAATTTGAGTGCAAATTGAATATATAATATTTACTATAAACTCAAACTAATACATTATGTTATCAAAAAGTTACTACCAAAATAAACAATGTCGTTGAAAAAATGAACATATTATCGAAAAGGAACGATATTGTTGAAGGAACGAGGCATATTAATTATAAAGTCTCACAATAATCAACACTCTTGCATATGCTATTTATTAGAAAGTTATCAGGGGTGCTTTTAAGAAATAGCAGTTTATTTCAGGTATAAATGTCAAATGATAATTAAGCTTTCATATATTCTATTGTTGGTATTTATTTATGTGCCTGCCTGATACGGTTTAAAAGTATTGCATATGCTTATGAAATCAAAGAACGAAGGAAAAAGGAGAAGAACAGGGAAAAAAGGTTACTTTGAGTTATGGATGTGTTTCAGAAGAACACAAAACAATGGAATGAAACTTATTGCTTCTGCAACAGTGAATGATCAATAAAAAACAGTCTTTAAACCTGTTAAATTGATGTCAAATGGTTCTCCAAAATTCCAGCAAATATTCAGTTCAAGTTCACACACAATTAGGCAATTTCCAAATACAAGCAACTCCAAATTTCAAGCAAGTTCAACCTTCAAGTTTCTCAACTTCATTCAACTCCCAAACCTCCCATTAATCCTCATCATTCATTACAACACAACCAAAGAAATGTAGGGGTAATGGAGCTCAAAATATACAACACAAGTGATACAAACTTACTTGGAGAGATAACTAGCAAGATGCTTCACTCAAGTCTAAAGGAAGAAGATCCACCAACTTGAGGTTGATTCAAGTTTAACGAACCTTGGATGCAAGCTTAAAGGAAATTCCACCCACTTGTTTCCAAGCTCACCTACTTGAATCTCCACCACCAATTCTCTCTTGCAACAAGAATTGGATAAAAGAAGAAAATGGATACAAAAAACCAACAAGTTCTATGTCCCAAGCAAAAGCACAAAGCTTTGGGTTTTAATTTCAATATTCAAGTTTAATTACAAAATGAGAAAAATAGCCTTTATATAGGCTTTATAAACCATGGTTAAAGTAACCAAACTTTAGTTTACTTTACACCACATTACAAGTTAGGGGAAATAAAATAAAAGGCCAAAGACATAACAAATAATTCACCTAATTTCTAATTACATTACAAAATAAATGAGAAATAAATATAAAAATAGAATAATCTTAGATACATGCATTTCCCTTGATTAATTTGTCTTGGGTATGAATTTTCGAATTGAGTATTTGAATTCGATCCATAAGATTGTTAGCGTTCGAATCGTCATTGAACTGCTTTAAAAATTCCAAAATTTCGAAATTGGTGCATAGGAGAAGCTTGGACCTCAAAGGCATGCAAAATTGGCTTGAAATTGCAAGAAACCCGCAAGCAAGGCGGAAAGTGGATGTGCCGCTTGCTGCGGCATGGCACGCATGGCCTGGGAGCTAGGGAGCGCGCATAAGTGTTAGGCCTTGAGGGTGTGCAATGCGCACGTAGATGAGCGCGTGCGCGTGCTTGCTTGCATAACAAGCAAGCGGGCAGTTTAGGCTTCTTGAGCGCACAGGGTTACGCAATGCTGGGCTCCTTCTGCACGCGGTCGTGTCTGCCAGGGCCTTTTCTTTCTTTGTGCATTTCTACCCAATTCTCTTATGATTCAACTCTCGTTTTTTTTATTGGCTTTGTATGAAGCCGTTTGATAAATAGAGATGATTTGAACTGCCAAAAAGGATACTAGTAATGCTCAAAATTTATTCGAATACTTGACTCGAACCTATACTTGTTTTGTACACGTGTTTGAATTTCTTCGAATTTAGTAGATTCGGATCGAGTCAACCATTGCGAAAACATGATTGGACTTCCTTGGTTGTCTTGAATTAGATGAGTGCTATTTGGATATTAATCAGCGAACCAATGGAAAGCACGCAAGAAAACATCATCTTTTGCAGGGCCAGTGTCATGATTCCAATATGTTAGTTTATCAACCTTTGCATTCGTCTGACAACAGGTTGAGCTCTCTTCAGACATGTCGGAAACTTTTCACTTGACATTACTTTTCTTTCCCAGAACAAAGCCTGCAAAGGAAGAACTAGATCAGAGGAATTTACCAATTGTTGCTAATTAGATACAGCTTCTGAATTCGTATTAAACGAATAAACTGAGAAATCACAAAAAAGAAAATGACATCTACTTCTCCAAACACTACAGCAGACAGGACCTATACCGGCGTTTTTATGCGCTTTTACCGGCGTTTATAAACGTCGGTACTAATATTATCGGCGTTTGCCTAAACGTCGGTATATGTTCCTTCGGTAAAGGTTTTACCGGCGTTTCACAAAAACGCCGGTAAAACCCTTGAAAAAACGTCGCTAAAAGTGGAAGAGCTTTATCGGCGTTTTAGTCAGCGTTTTACCGGCGTTTTGAAAACGCTGGTAAAAACTTCCACACCCGCCAAATTATTTCCCGCGTTTTGAAAATGTCGGTAAAGGTTTTTTTGGCGCGTGATATTGTGTCGGGACAGTAACCCTATAGCGGCTTTTTTTTGCGTTTTAGCGGCGTTTTTCAATTTTTTCACATAATTTGTTTGCGATGTTTGGAATTTTTTTTGTGGCATTTTTTTCTTATAGCGGCGTTTTTTTGCATATCTATAGCGGCGTTTTTAATATGCTTATAGCGACGTTTTTTAGTTTTAACGGCGTTTTTAGTTTTTTGTGAAATTTTTTTGCGGCGGTTTGGAATTTTTTTCCGGCGTTTTTTATATGATTATAACGGCGTTTTCAGTTTTAGCGGCATTTTTTTTATACATTTTTTGGCGGAATTTTACCTGTTTCATAAGCTTTTTTCCCTACTTATTGATTAAATTTCCTGTTTATGATTTATATCATGCAAAACACTATACAAAATACATACAAAAATTGCTAGTAACATCATGAATAAAATGTTGAATAAAAAGTATTATTAGAATTATTGAAGTACATGAATACAATTGTTAATTCTAATATTATTTACATACACAATTTGAAAATTGTTATGAAGCTTGTTGGAGCCAACACTCTTTACATTATACTCTGCGAAAAAAGTTAAAAGATTTTATAAGAACGAAATACAATAATAACAAACAATGTCCATTAATGATCACATAACGTAGAATAAAACACAAAACAGTACGACAATAGTCTTGTTGCATGCAAATAGATGTATCGATAATATATAATTATAAGTATAAAATATTCTCATATCAAGAACAGAATGAAGAATTCTATCCTTATTTATGCATTATCTAAATCCAACATAGTACCTACATATGGTCTCAACCACAAGATATAAGATTTAGCTTTACGCTTCACACAAATGCAAACACAAGAATAAATTATTGACAAATAAGCACAATCAGTAACAAATAATTATGAGTGATGCGAAATGACAATGACACATAAAACGCATTCAAATTGATGTGATTCTAACAAAGTGCGTCAGTAAACTTCTTCAGTTAGAGTTAATAAGAAGACATTAAACCACATGGATTTCTAAAAATATTTTCATGAGTGTTTGCATTTCTAGAAATGTTTTGTAAGTGGAAGTCTACCATAACTTATATAATAATAAATGAAAAGTTTGTCTACACTATCCAGTAATAATAAATGAGAAGTTTCATCTTCCATCTCCACCCTATTAAAATGTATTAAGAAAGAAGTCTCTAAATTCAAATTACATGATTTATTCTTGTGTTTGAATGAATTGTAGGTGATGAATCGTAACATAGCTTTATTTTACTAATTCAAATTGCTTATTCTAGACATGAAGCTGTCTTTCATCTTTATTCTCATGGTTACTAAATTAATTAATGAAAGAACATAAACCATACAGATTCAAAGAATTATATCTCATTGTCCAATTCAAAGAATTATATCTCATTAAACCATATAGATTTCAAACAACAATTAAAACCAACAACAAATAAAATAAACATCAAATAATTTCAACACTTCATATCCACATACAAACCAGCCCTCCAATCGGTTGGATTTCACCAATACGTATTTTTTGAACATAGAAAACAATTTACCAAATCGTAAATACAAACTTACTGGTCATCATCTGGAGAGTGCTGGTTACTTGATGGATAAGGTTCCTATGACACATAAGCGAATAATCCATGGTTAATAATTTTCATATAATTATTTGATTTTAAAAAATGTGTTATCTGAACATATCCTGTAAACATTACCTCTCTACCAGGTGGCTCGTCATTTTGCTGTGGTCGCAAGCCCAATGATGAACAAATCATGGACAACTGAGATTCAAATGTGTTCTTCATACTACCAAGTGTTTCTTGCAGTGTTCTCACTTGGTCTTCCAAGACTCTTATTCTGTTGTCCGCCTCATTATTCACACTTGGAGGGCGGCCTGAGTGGTGAGATGTTGATGCTGATGTCGATGCCAATGCCGATCATACTGGGCGTTGAACCTAATCCTAATCCACACACTCGACCATGTCTTCGTGGTCCCATCACTTGAGCAAATGCATTATCTTCCATTTCTGGAAGACTTGTATTTGACTCTTGGATAGAACTTTGTAACTCATTTATCTTCTCTTGGGGGAGTTTCTAAACCCATTACAAAAAACGTCTTATTACACAAAATTTATCACAACCACAAACAAAGTGACAGAAACTAAACTCACGATTACGTGTACAGAGTCCTGATCAATAGGTCACCCATCTTTACGAGTCCAATGGGTGGCTATGAACACTTTGGCTCGTAACGACTGTTTACCACTTGATGTCTGTTCCTCAGATGTAGAAAGATACAATTACAACAAAACTTAATCATATGGTTAACAATGAGAGCAAAAAAACTAACCATTTCATAAATTAATCGCGATATACTCTTTGTTCCTCCAGTATGTGGCATTGTTTGAGTAGAACGAGTCATTCTATTTGTTCTGATACGTCTCTGAAACAAAGAAAATGTTTAATAAAGAGATACAATTCATCATTATGTAACTAGACAAGAAAGAGCAAAAATTATATTACCCGCCCCTGCTCAGAATGCCACTGTGTTACGAGAGCCATCCACTGGTCTCGTGGAATTTGATCCGGTGTATTGTTGACAAGGTCATCAATATTAGGATAACGTTCATAGTACTCTGCTTTTAGGTCATATTTATAGTCTTTACATTTCTTACCCAGAGACTGTAACACCCGTTTGTCTCCTTTTGGAGGGTATGAAAACCTTACCTGGAAAAAAGCATACAGTATTAATTCGTGTTATTGGGCCCATAAGAAATAATGCGATAGTATGTGTAGACAATAATGCAATCTTACCTTAACCAATTCAAGAATCCTTTCTTTCTCTGATGCCGAAATTCACCTCCAATCTTGTATATTTAACAGGAGCAATTGACAATTCCTTGCTACCGTCCCCAGATAACTAACCAAAGTACGAGCTTCGAGTCCTACTCCTTGGTACATATCGTTAAACTGCACCGTGACCTTCTCACCCGGAGGCATATTCCAAAGTTCCGTCATCAAAGTTGGTCCCTTTCTTTTTGTTTCTAAGTCCTGACCTGTAACACATATGAGAAAAAATAACATATAAGTCAATGGCCATATGCTGATAACAAAATGTCATAACTGTTAACTGCATGTTGTCTTTTACCAACCATGGTTGGGGTGTTATCTTGCTGTTGACCTTGTGGGTCAATGCTTTGTGAGGATTGCCCCTCGAAGACCATTCGTATATCTCTTTTCCTCGGTATATTTTAGCTGTAATCTGCAAAACAAAAATTCTCGTTATTTATAGATTCATATGTAAATAATTAAGAAAAACAAAAAAAACGCATGTAAAAGGTTGCCTCATGTAGATAAAGAAATCAATAACACAACAAAGATAACATTTGAGTTAACCTTAACCAACATTGTCATCATCATCCTATAACTGTTGCTCAGTAAGCATATCAATGAAAATACCGTCTATATCACTCCTAACCAGCTCAAAATCATCATTCTCTGTCTCTATCTGATTTGCTAAATGGAGAATATTCCCCTCCTCGTCAAGGATATTCACATCAATGTTACCCCCATCAGATGCAACATCTCCTAAATCAAAGGTATCTCTAGGCCTTATGGGCAAAGGAACAACCCATTGTTCATCTCTTCGATCTTGAACAAAGATAACTTATTGAGCCTGAGATACAAACACAAAAGGTTCATCAAGTATATGTTCACCAGTGTGAATTAAGTGAGCAAAACTTATTAGTGTAAATCCTTATGCGTCCTGTGTTATCCCTCTACCGTGGGTAACATCAACCCAATCACATCTAAATAGTACAATCTTAAGTTCATCGTAATAGTTGAGTTCAATAATATCAGTTAATGCACCATAGTAAGTCACATCGCCTAACACAGGCCTGGAGTCGCTACTACTGGCATAACTTTGGGTTTTGGCTACTACCATAACTCCACAATTCTGTGTACTCATGTCTTTCTCATATTCCTTCGTTCGAAATCTATACAAATCAAAACATTTGAACCTCTTTGCAATATAGTTTGGACCACGCGCAAGGGCTTTTATTTCAGTAATGAGATGCTCATCGTCGTCAATGTCCAGATCTTTTGCCTAAAAACAACATAAGTAGTTATTTGTTAATGGCCACTAATATACACATATATACAGAGATATATATAAAAAAGGACAAATGTAGGGTACCTTTACGTTGAACCATTCATGAAAGGATTTGCTGTGTAAACGGTCAATCTCATGTTGAGTTAGTCGTCGTCAACGATGCTGTCTTTTGATAGCGCTAACATGTTCTTTGTAATTTAGGGACAAATGAGTACAATATTATCACAATTTGAGTCGATATATTCATAGATATATAACTTACTCTCGGCACCTCCATACTATATCTAAATCACAATTGAAAAGAACATAACGTTGTGCCTGAACCCACATATTTTCATCCATCATGAAACCCTGAACACTTCCAGACGATTGCCCAACCTGGGGAAAGAGGATTGACTTAGACCCAGGTGCATTAGTTGTGTCTTTTTGGCCTTGCAATGATTTGCCGTCATCTAGATATTGGGCGCAAAATGCCAAACACTCTGAAGCAAGAAACGCTTCAGCAATCGAACCCTCTGGATGAGCTTTATTTTGAACAATTGATTTTAAAGTGTCTAATAACCTGATGAATGACAGAGTGTGAGCTTACTTTCAAGAAATGACTATAAAGTATATTTATTTATAACATTTACCTTTCGATTGGATACATCCAACAGTACTGCACTGGCCTGGCAAGCCTCGCTTCTGCAGTCAGATAAACAACCAAATGCACCATAATTGTGAAAAATACAAGGGGAAAATTTTTTTTCCATATTACAGAGTATGAGCACAATCTTTCTTTCAAGTTGCTCGAGATCACGGATTCGAAGTGACTTAGCACACAAAGCCCGAAAGAAGTTTGATAGTTCAGTCAGAATAAAACTTACTTTCGTAGGCAATGCACCTCGTAATGCAAGTGGCAGAAGTTGTTGCATTAATATGTGACAATCATGAGTTTTTAAACCAAATAATTTGTGTTATTTACGAACACATCGTGAAATGTTTGAGGCAAAACCATATGGGAACTTAACTTGTTCCAACACTCCATAAAAAACTTTCCTTTCATGTGACGCCATTGTATAACAGGCCGGAGGTAAATAGGTTTTTCCTGAATCCCGCTGTTGAGGCCATAACTCTTTCCTTATGTTCATCTCTTGCAAGTCCCGACGAGCATGAATGTTATCCTTTGACTTTTTATCAATATTGAGAATTGTATTTACCACATTGTCACAAACATTTTTCTCAATGTGCATCACATCAAGGTTATGTCTTATTAAATACGATTGCCAGTAAGGTAAGTGGAAGAAAATACTTTTTTTTTTCCATGTTTTTGGCTTAACCCCCGTAACTTCTTTATGCATCTTTCCGTACATGAACTTGATATTTTTCAATTGATCCAAAATTGTAAACCCAGACGGTGGAACTGGAGTAGATCTTATTTCGATTGTCCCGTTAAATGATTTTGCATCAAAGCGAGACTTATGAGTGATATCCAAAAACCGACGATGACCTATGAAAGAAAACTTTTTACCATTCTTCAGACGTCTAGAGTCTGTCTCTGTGTTGCAACAAGGACATGCAAAATAACTATGAATGTTCCACCCAGAGAGATTACCATAAACAGGAAAATCATTTATGGTCCACATAATTGCTGCATGCAATTGAAACATTTGATTAGATGAGGCATCAAACGTTTCCACCCCTGTCTCCCATAAGTCTTTAAGGTCTTCTATCAAAGGTTGCATGTAAACATCAATATCATTACCAAGCCCAGAAGGGCCGAGAATTAACAATGAGAGCATGCAGAATTGTTGTTTCATGCACAACCATGGTGGTAAATGTTAGGGAAGTAAAAAGACCGGCCATATGCTGTAAGTGCTTTGCATATTACCAAACGGATTGAAACCATCGCTCGCTAAACTCAATCTAACATTACGTGGTTCATCGCCAAATGTAGGGTAGATCGAGTCAAAGCTTTTCCATGCTTCTTAGTCAGCTGGATGTCTCATGATTTCATCCTTGGTACGGTGTTTATCATGCCAAGTCATCAACTTTGAAGTTTTTGGGGACATGAATAACCTTTGAAGTCTCGGCTTGATAGGAAAATACCGCAACGTTTTCGTCGAAATTTTTTTTTTCTTGACCATATTAGAAATTCCTATGGCACTAGATGAAGCACTCTCATGATTTCTCCACCGAGACGCCCCACAAACTGAGCATAAGTCATCAGAAGCTTTTTCTTTCCAGAATAGCATACAGTTATTGGGACAAGCATGAATTTTCACATATTTAAGTCCTAAGGCTTCAATAATCTTTTTTATTTCTTGAAAAGAGTTTGGTAATGTCTCACCCTTTGGAAAATCATCTTTTAAAAGATTAATTAAAGCATCAACTGATTCGTTAGACCAACCGTAACGACATTTTAAATTATAGAGATGCAAAACGAATGAGAGTTTAGTGAATTTCTCACACCCTGGATATAATTCTTCCTTAGCATCTTCTGTTAACTTCCGGAAGTCTTCCTTTTATCCAACAAACCGTTTTGGTTGTTCTTCCATCATAGTATCATCGATGTTGGGTTCAATTGCATCTCTGTCATGATTACATATATTGAAAAGTTGTCCAAATACCCCAAAAACATCATGTAACATTTCTGTTATGGAATTATCTGTACCTATTTCTTTTTGTACTTGGATGTCTGGGGTTGGCTGTTGTGTGACCATAAATTCACCGTGACAATACCAAGTCGTATAACCAATCATAAATCCATAAACCACTAGATGGTCATACAGTTCTATCCGATTTTTGTAGTAGTAATTAACACACTTTCTACAAGGACATGAGACCTTGTCAGTACTTGATTTACCTTGAAATACGAAATCAAGGAAGCTATTCAACCCTTCTAAAAATTCTATGGTAACTATTGGGAAACTCATTCAGCTTCTACACTTGCGAGTATCCATAACAACATACTGATAGAGAATAACACAGTTAAAAGTATACCTAATGTAACCACCAAATCAATCAGACCATATGACATTTCATAGGTATATTGCAAACACATAAAACATGGTGTGAAAAGGCAAAGATTATTCCTTGGTTCATACATTGGTGGTAATTAAAGGGTTTAAAGTGGGTAGGAATAATAACCTGAAACAATGGAAAATAGATGACAACCTAAAATGGAAAATAGAGGAAGAAAGGGTTAATGCAAATGAAAAGGAAATAAATTTGTTCTTATAAATTTTCAATACTTCAAATGTTTTTTTTTTAAAATTCTTGTTAATTTTAGATTGAATGTGTAATTTTAAAAAATGAAATGATATGAATAATATGATAATTTATTTATAGCACTTTTTGTCATTATTTTTTTTTATTAAGAAATAAAGTCACATGTGACGTAACATAACAGACGTGTCATCTAAATTGGGTAACATTTTTTGATGGTGAGATATGGTATGATTCTATCCGTCTTAAAAGGTAATTAAAGAAGATTTTGGTAATTAATGATAAAAAAAAATCAAATTTAGCTGTGATTGCTTATTAGATTCTAGACCATGCAAATAGTATATAACCATATATTTGAGGGTAAATTATAGATTTAAAAAAATTTTAGGTTATAAATAAGAGGAATTTTTGAAATCTTAAAAAAGCTAGGGAATATTTTTTAAATTTTAGTTTGTTTATAATAGTTTAAAAAATAATAACTATACATCTAAAAAACAAAACAAATTAAAGATGTAAATGTCATATAATCATATATTTAGTGGTAAGTTATAAATTGTAAAATTTATGGGGGTGCAAAAATTCTTTTAAGGAGTTTTTTGAATTTCGAAAAAAGTTTGAGAGTATTTTTAAAAATTTTAAAATTTCATTATGCTTCTAATAATTTAAAGCATATTTTTTGTGTGAAGAAGCAGTTTAAAAGTACTAAATAAAATAATTTTTCTAATTTTTCTATCCTAGGTTTTCAAAACATTTGTTTTTCTTATAAATGCTTTAAGTATCACTCATGACCATATAAAAATTAAATTCTGTCCAATTTTAACAGGCTAACCATTATATATAAATGGTTAAAAGATAAAAACCGTTTTTTAAAATTCCCTAGCAACAATACAAACTAATTTGAAGATTGAACAAAAGAGCAAGATTAGTTTATAATTGGAAATAAGCAAATGGTAAAAGGGGAAACTAGGTGCAATTCCATAATAATCAAAGAGATAGGCATTCAACAAGATATAATTTGACGATATTTCTATTTAAAGAAATTCCTAATAGACAGCCACAGTAAATCAAGAAACTTTTGGGGAAGGTAAAAGAATATATAACAAGCAGATACAATATACATAAGAAGCATGCCCACATGTCTTGCCAAAAGAACAGAAGGCAGTAACTACTTATGTTACAGTTTCACTCAGTTGAGGAAGAAAACAAATGCCTCAAATCCACTGTAGCTAAAAAATTATGTGAAGAAAACACTCCATAAAAGTTGACTCAAAGGCAACTTATGGTCTTTTGATTCAAAGTTTCTAAATATCTAAACTTTAATTTCTTTGTTAAGAATTCTCCATCATCTCTTGATTAAAATTTCCCACCAATATTTTTACAGAAAATACACAACACCAATTCTGACGCATATATCATACTTGTTTTTCAATTATTAATTTTTGAACATGATAAATATTCGAAATAAAAATGACAGCAGATATTTGGTATTAATATTGTTGAAGGGTTTAAATTTTTTTATGTCTAAAAAAGTAATTGTTCAATGAGAAATAGATTTAGAAAGATGATAAAGACATACCTACTTGCAATAAAAATGACGAGTAGAAACCTGGTGAATAAGCAGTTACAGCCATAAAATGAAATCACTTTCAGGAGAGTGGATAGTCATTTATTGTCCCCAATTGTCTAGCTTTCACAAAGCGCCGTCCTTGACTTAAAATTAGTATGCATCCAGGATAATATGTTCATATAGAAAAAAATTATGACTCTTGAATAAAGTTTGAAGTCCTTTTCCTCTCCGTCCACTTAAAAGACAAAACAAGAAGGGCAAATGCAGACGAAGAACGAACACGGAACTTGAAACAGCGAAGAACAGAAGGTTGTTGGGAGTAAATAATACGGTATAAACATGTGGGAGTAAATTTTTAACGGGTTCACATATTAAAAACATATGAATTGAAACCGAAATCAAAACAAAAACCGCAGAAATCATATTCAAAATTTAATAATTCTAAATACACTTCCAATCCAATACCACATCCAAACTAACCCTCCAAATCGGTTGGATTTCAATTAACAAAGTTTAATAAATAATAAAAAAACAAAAATAAACATAAAATTTACAGAGAACTTACAACTTCGCGTCCAAATGAGAAGCAATGTGAAGAAGGGTAGAATGTCGTCTTCCAATGAAGAAGAAGTGGCCGGAAACCATCGAAAACACGCCTGGAACCGGCGAATACAGCGGGCACAGTGGGAGAAAAGCGGCTGCAACGGCGGGAGGGAAAATGGGAAAAGAAGAGGAAGAGTTGGCGCGCTAGGTTTATGATGACCTTTAGCGGTGTTTTCTAATGAGATTTACCGGCGTTTCTAAAAACGTCGGTAAATAAACCTATAGCGGCATTTCTGTGCTGTTTTTGTGGCGTTTAACAAAAACTCCAGTAAACATAAAGCTTTTAGCGGCGTTTGAATAAACGCCGCTAAAAAAATGTCGGTAAAACCCCTGTGTGCTATAGTGAGACAGTCTCTAAAGATACCTTGGTTAACTCTTATTCATGAGAAGTAGAGTTTTCTGCAATTCTTAGTCTAAATCAGAAAGAGGTATGAATCTAGGCTCCATTGGTATTCCTGCCGATGAAATAGAATCCAGTAAAATGATAGGGCTAGACCACAATAAAAGTATCACAATAACAGTATGATGCAATCCCCAATAATTTCAGACAATTTTTAGGAAGCAAGTAGTTAATTCAATGGAGTTCATGTAGATAACAAGAGAGACTTAGCTTAATAATGCACTAAGAGAGCTTTTCATTAATAGAAAACAGAAATATCAACTATAATTCAAGTACACTGATGAAAAACAATCCGGCATTTCAAAAACAGAAATGAAGAAGAAACCAAAATGATATAACCAAAACAAATTCAAATTCCTGGCAATTTGAGAGGCTAGTTACCTCCAAAATCATGACTAGAAATTCCAGTATTTGCCTGCTTCACAGTCCCTACACCCTCTCCTTTCATACCTTCCTCTCTAACTAATTTTGCTTAGATTCAGCAATTCAAAACAACCATGTGACCATCACTAGAATTTAATCTTCCTGGATCTTATTTTGATGGTTGAATGATCAGGGCTCTATCACATTATGGTCAAAATTTTATAAACTTCCCAACCCCTTTCAGCCTTCAGAAATAGACAATATAAAGCCTAGTCAACTCCAACGACACACAACTTTTTTCTGTTCTAATTCAAAACTCATAAAGCCTTATTTTTATATAAGTACATAAAATGTCATATATCACTCTATAATGACTACAATCTTACTTAAGGCTCAAGCCCTCCATGGATTTCATGAAAGCATGCTAATTTACCACAGTATTGATGATTTTTGAAACATGAGCCCCAGGTGAGAAAAGAGTTGCAACATAACAAAAACTGAAACTGAAACTGAAACAACCAGTCACTATATGATGCAGGAAAAAGGGAAGGTTGAAATCAAAGACACAACTCATCTATATAGCAATGTTCGCAGCCTAAATGCGGCAGTGACCCGGTCAACGGGCCATTCCAAGGCCATTCTGGACTGATGATAAATTAAATAAATATTAGAATAAATATTCAATCAAATAAAATTATGACCAGGTGGTATATGGTACATATTTGTTACCAGATGGACTAATTTGAGTCCTAGCAATTGCCAACTTCATGACAGATTTGGTGCATTCCCTCGCAATTTCAAAATTTCACATACTACAATCGCAAACTTCATCATGATGGTTTGACCGGACTGACCAGGCCCGGCTAAAGGTATAGCCCAACAAGGTCTATGCCTAAGGCTCCATAGAAAAGGAGGCATCAAATATTTTTACGTATAAATTATAAAATAATTTTAAAAAAATTATTATTTAAATAATTACACTTTATTATTAGTTTGATAATAATTACTTTATTAAGTCTTTTTAAATTCTAAATATACTAATAAAGAAAAAGAAATTATAAAACTATCATATTTTATTATATAAGGACCACCAAAATAATTATTGTCTAGCACTACAAATATTCTTGAGCCAGCTTTAGGATTGACCACCAACTCTTGGTTGAACCAGCTTAATTGACTAGTGTGGTAAAGCACTTCTATATTGTAGTTCCAGACTAATAGTTATACTCAAGAAGACGCAGTATAACATATGTTCACAAAATCACTTCCAAACCTGAAAACAAAAACTTTCTATCCTTCAAGTTCAAAGAAACAACCTGCCAAAGAAAAAGATAATCTCAAAAAAAACTTCAAAATTTCAACTGAAGCTCAAGATGGCGCACTTTGCAGCTTGACCCTCATACTGAACTGACCTTCAATACAGCATTTGATCTTCAAATGCCTCTGCAAAGTGACCCTAAACCAGTTTATTCAATTTAGAGATTGGGTTGGGAATGGAGATGGTGATTGCTGCCCCTAGGCTCTCCATCGACATCCATATTCATTCCAAACATCTATTACAAAAAGAATACAAATTGAAATCTTACAATGAAAAAAAAAAAAAATACCCAATAATAAAAATAAAATAAAGCATTAGAATTAATAAAATAAAAATACCAGAGTAGCCATCTGGAAGTGAAATTGTTACACCCTGCAACTTTCTTCCTCTAAAATGAGCTTCTTCAACTTTCAATCCATCAACTTCAATCCCTGCTATTTCCAAACAACATTCAAAATCAAAAGCTTAACACAGAAAAACGCAAATTTCAAACCCACATCGAGCCGTACCGGCGGGTTTGGGTTTGAAGTAGTGAGAAACGGGGCAGGAGCCGTCTTATCTGATGCAGCAAGGGAGCTGGTGAACCTGACCCCTCAGATTCACCACCGAGCCTTTATCGCCATTGTTTGGGCTTAGATTTATGAACCCTAACGATGAATCGACTTTCCCTCCTTCCATTATTCTGGGTTTTGGATTGTCTTACAGTAACCCTAACCCTAACTATACAATTTTTGTACGAAATTATGTCGGATTTTCCAGCGCCTTTTCAGTTTAATTATTATACTAATAAAGTAAGATCATTAATTAGAATTATAAAATAATATTTAAATATAAATATATTTAAAAAATTTTAAAAATATTATAAAATTTTAAAAATATTTAAAATTAAAATTTAATCAGGTGATCAAAACGATCATTCGGTTCCTGTCTACTCTAGTTGGCTAGTCACCTTTTATTTTGTAAAAAACGATCAGATCTGGTCAACTCCTATTTTGGTAAAAGCAACTAGATTTGACAA
The DNA here is from genome assembly GCA_026122585.1 of Anacardium occidentale. Lineage (NCBI taxonomy): Eukaryota > Viridiplantae > Streptophyta > Magnoliopsida > Sapindales > Anacardiaceae > Anacardium > Anacardium occidentale. The sequence continues at coordinate 35,939 of JAJEJH010000873.1, read as the reverse complement.
CTTTCGCTAGCAATCATTGTCGAAAATGATCCGTAAGGTCAAGACTAGTCATTTTTTGCCACTTTTGCTAGCAGAGGCAAACCTCAAAAATAAAAAAGCGATCGATCTAGTCACTTCCATCAAACGAGGTAGTCAGATTTAGTCACCTCTAAAATAAGGTGGCCATTTTTGCCACTTAGTTACATTATTGGCAGTGAGGGGAGTGGCTGCTTTTAATTTTTTAGAAGTTTTTATATTTTTAATATATTTTAATTTTTTTAATCTTTTTAACATTTAAATAATATTTTATATTTTTATAAAATTTATTTTATTATTTTATAAAATTTTTATTAAAAAAATGACCAAAATACCCATCTAATTATCAAAATTTAATTGTTAATCGTTAAATTTAATCATTGACTATGATTAACGGATGAGTGTTTAGGTTTTTAAAAATTAAAAAATAGAAATCTATCTTTGAGCAAAACTTTGGGTGGGAATATGTCCTTTGGCCTTATTTTGAGACATTAGAGAAAATTAGTATTATCAAATAAGTCTAGGGTACAACAAGACTAACATTTAATATTTTCTTTAAGTTGCAAGACTTTGTTATTCCTAATAATTGTACAGTAATAAACTCTCCAGGGTAGGTTGCTCGCAAGGTTGAACAACACATTTGCAAAGTATGAAATATATTGTTATTTCAGATTCCTATGTTTAAGCATATGATTTGAATCTTTCATCATGTATAAATGAGAGATTAAGGTTTGTATCCACCCTTAATAGATCAATCCGATCCATGTGATAATAACTATCTTTGGTCATTGGTGGCGATTAAAAGAAGTTGTTGGCAATTGGGCATATTATCAAAAACCGCCACAACGAAGGAAAACAATTATTTTCCTCCTGATTCCCCTTTAATATACAAAAACACAGACACAAAATTCAAAAGCAAAATCCAAGACAAATCATGTTGTTAAAGTAATTAATTTGGATCATTTCAATGGCTTCTTGAATTAATTCAAGTAAAAGAATCAAATCTAGATATGCAACTTACAAACTTCATTTATTACAGAATTGGAAAATTGAATACAACAAAACACTGCTATGGTACTTTAGATTGTGATAATTCAAATAGAAACGAGACGCTTTTTTTTTGGTCATTCAACAAAATTGTCATGACCATGAGATTTAGGTGAAACGCCCATTGTTCAACTTGGAACGAATGTCCTACTACTGGAACACTTGTTCTACTATACGCTTCATACTCAATTATCTAACAAATATATCAAAATTCAAATAGGCACTGTTTTCCACGAAATCATATGTTTTGGACTTTAGTGTATTTTTCTTTAGGCAATGTGTAACTATATTTATGAATCTCTTTTAACTTATTCATTTCCTTATGCTTTGATTGTGAGAACATATTTTCAAGTAGAGCAATGACGAAACCAAGTGAAGGTAAGTTTTTATGAGTAATTTGATATTATTGCTGCTCTTTATTATCACAATATATATATATATATATATATATATATAAAATAACACTCATATTTTTATTTATTATAAAATCATAGTGAGAGCTACTAGTGCAACATTGGACGCAAGAATGCCAACTAAATTATTTATCACCGATCTAGAAACTTATAGTTTTGCAGACGTCCCATTGTTGATTGTCACCGTGCTCAGTTCTTCAACGGCACTATTGGAGCGCTGATGATACGTTTATAGACGACAATCCCTTTCTTCTGGTGCGGGCCGTGCTCATACATGGAGACTTCCATATCTCCAGTCACGAGACAAGTTGAAAATTCACCAACTACGATCTCTTTCCATTCGTTTTCTGGCAACTTACTCAGATCCACCATGCGTTCAATCGGCTTTTGACCGGGGACGACAAGTTTCAGGTGCAGTGGATGGTCAAATCCTTGATTTCCTTTCAGTTTCATTATGACAAATGAAACTGTGTAACGAAGCATTGGACAGAGATATTTGGTAGGGAATTTCTTGCTCACGTCAAGCCAACATACTTGCAATAGTTCAGCCACCTCCACTTCAACAGGGTTACTGCGAATTAATTAATTACTGTTAAAGTGTGTCATAAAATGTCTCCAGTGGCAGTTTTGAGAGAGACGTAGAAGAGTGGCTAGGGTTGTCGTTTCTCCAATTGATATTCAATAAAACTATCAATTTCTTATGTTGTACTTGTAATTAAAACTTCAGTATAATAATCTTTTCATCATTTACCGGTGGTTTTTCCCCATTTTGGATTTTCACGTAAATTTTTGTGTTACGTGCATCTTGCATTATTATGGTTTGTTTTCTTTCATTACTTGTTTCCTGAGTTTCTGTTTAACATCGATTGCGAAATCTTCCTTCACACAAAATGTGAACTAGAAATATTTATGTATACCTTCCTGAGTCTGGCGTGTAAGTCCAATTCCAGTAACGTGAATCATTTCCCCAAGAAATTGGGAGGCCCCTCGCACAAATCTCAAATCTTTTCACACCGATAATCTGATCAAACGAGAATTTCTGCAGTAATATAAGATAATACTAAGTATTAGTTATGGAAGTTGATTATAATACCAGTAAATTTGATGCTGATGTATAAAGAAAAGAAGACTGTAAAATGGGGATGACTTGCCAGTTTTTTCTGGTTCAAAGAGATTCCAGTTTGGAGCTGCTGAATCGGATTTTCAGAGGACCTGTCAATCTGTGAGTCTGCGTCCAGAAGAATGGCATCGAGGTGGTGTGGGAGAGAAGCCTGAGCTGAAGCCATCTCGTACTGATCTTTCTTCTGTTTACAGGTAGTTCTTATTGTTGATTTTTCGTTAGATGCAGACGTAAAATTTTTAGGCTGAGATGGTCGAATAAATTGCTAACTGATTTGTGCAGGGACTATGAAAAAGATAAATGCAGGATTGAATTATTCCTTACAGAATGGACAAAATGGTCTAGGTCATCCTTTTATTGGAAAGATAAATGAGATTCCCTGCCCACCACCTTTATATAGCTCAACATATTACATGAATCGTCCACTATTTCAACAGTAACCTTATAAGACTCTTAAGTAAATCTAATGCTACTCTGAGAATATTAAGTATAGATAGATACCTTACATCGATTAAAAATATTAAAATAAGATTGGTTAAATAATTTATAAGAGTTTTGAATTATAAAACTCAAAAATTAGATAAAACATAGGTTCAAAAAGAAAATATTTTAACATTAGATCAAATTGTCAGATCAAGATATTACGAATTTATTAGTTTAAAACTATATTAATTGGTCTTTGCCATGTAATTTATAAACTATTAAAACTTCACCAAGAATGCATAAATGTTATTTTATTACGGAGAAAATAGCAAATTATCAGAATGTGTTTTGGATTATCATATAAGATTGATTATATGTTGACAATGGATTGGACTAGACTACGATGTTGCAAACCTACTACGTTCAAAATATTTTGGCCCTTCCCATATCATTTACAGATGATCAAAACTTTGCCAATATGCATAAATATTATTTTGTTATGAAGAAGACAATAAATTCGCTATTCACATTGTATCTAGCTTAAACTTGTCTTCCTAGGTGTCATGTGAAAGGTATAGTTTGACTCCATTACCCATTCATCTCTTGACACTCTCAGGCATAAATAACATCTCCCCACTTTCATACTCATCTAAAATGTCTGCTGCGCATTGTTTGTCAATATTATCAGAAAATATTTTCTTTCTTTCCAGACAGTTTCTTTTTATATGAAATATAACAAGTATATCAAAATTCAAATAGGCATTGTTTGATTTTCTGTTTGTAGTTTATTTCGGTACTAAGTTTTCCATGTAAAGTGTTTGTTATGAGTCAAGGTTGGTAAGCATGATAGGGATATGAGCAGTATTGGTGTGTGGTGTTACTTGGATTAAGTATGCGTGGGTGTGTGGTTTCATGAGCATGTTGTTGGTAGTTGGGAGTGGTCCAACCACGAGGCATGCACAATGGCTGCCCAGAGGGTGAAATAGTTGTAGGGTTTTAAGTCTGCCTTGCATAAACTGGTTGGGAGTGACCCGTAATCGATATTGTTGGTGCATGCAAGGTTGATCCTCGAGATGACACTAACTGGGGATGCCGCATGGAGCTTTGGTCAAGAGAAAAATCCCCGTGACGGTAAATCTTATGGTTTGGACTTTAATGTATTTTTCTTTTGGCAATATGTAACTAGTTTTATGAATCTCTTTTAATTTATTCATTTCCTATTGCTCTGATTGTGAGAACATATTTTCAAGTAGATCAATGAAGAAACCAAATGAAGATACTTTTCATGAGTAATCTCATATTATTGCTGCTATTTATGATCACAACTATATATAATAACGCTCTCACATTTATTTATTATAAAGTCCTAGTGAGAGCTACTAGTACAACATGGGACGCATGAATGACAACTAAATTATTTATCATTGATCCAGAAACTTATAGTGTTGCAGACGTCCCATTGTTGATTGTCCTTGTGCTCAGTTCTTGAACGGCACTATTGGGGCGCTGATTATAAGTTTATTGACGACAATCCCTTTCTTCACGTGCGGGCCGTGCTCATACATGGCGACGTCCAAATCTCCAGTCTTGTGACAAGTTGAAAATTCGCCAACTACGATCTCTTTCCATTCGTTTTCTGGCAACTTACTCAGATCCGCGTCGCGTTCAATAGGCTTTTGACCGGGGACGACGAGTTTCAGGTGCACTGGATGGTGAAATCCTTGATTTCCTTTCAGTTTCATAATGACAAATGAAACAGTGTAACGAAGCATTGGACAGAGATATTTGGTAGGGAATTTCTTGCTCACGTCAAGCCAACATACTTCCAATAGTTTAGCCACCTCCACTTCAGCATTGTTCCTGCGAAAATAGAATTAATTAATTACTGTTAAAATGTGTCATAAAATGTCTCCAGTGGCAGTTTTGAGAGACTTAAAAGAGTGGTTAAGTTTGTAGGTTCTGCAATTGATATTCAAGAGAACTATCAATCTCTTTGTGTTCTACTTGTAACTAAAATTCAGTATAACGATTCCTCCCTCATTTACCAGTGGTTTTTCCCGATTTTGGATTTTCACGTAAATTTTTGTCTTCTTTTGTGCATCTTGCGTTATTATGGTTTGTTTCCTTTCATTACTTGCTTCCTGAGTTTCTGTTCAACATCGATTGCGAAATCTTCGTTCGCATAGAAAGTGAAGTAGAAATATTTATATATACCGTCCATAGTCTGGCATGTAAGTCCAATTCCAGTGACGTGGATCATTTCCCCAAGCAATTGTGAGGCCCCTCGCACCGATCTCAAATTTTTGCACACCGAAAATCTGATCAAACGAGAATTTCTGCAGTAACATAAGATAATACTAAGTATTGGATATGGAACTTGATTATAATATCGGTAAATTTGACGCTGATATATAAAGAAAAGAAGACTCTGGAATCGGAATGACTTGCCAGTTCGTTCTGGTTCAAGGAGATTCCACCTTGCAGCTGCTGAGTCAGATTGTCGGAGGACTTGTCAATCTGTGAGTCTGCGTCTTGAAGAATGGCGTCGAGGCTGGTTGGGAGAGAAACTTGAGCTGAAGCCATCTCGTGCTGATCTTTTTCCTGTTTACAAGTAGCTCTTATTGCTGATTTTTGTTACATGCAGACGTGAAATTTATAGGCTGAGATGATCGAATAAATTGCTAACTGATTTGTGCATGGAATATGAAAAAGATTTATTCCTATATAAGATAATGCAAGATTAAATTATTCTTTCCAGAATGGACAAAATGATCTTTGTCATCCTTTTATTGGAAAAGAAAATGAGATTCCCCATCCACCATAGTTCAATATATTACCTCCATCGTCCAATATTTCAAAAGTAATTTTATAACACTCAAGATAGATATTAAATATATATAAATATTTCATATCGTTTAAGATACTAAGATAAAATTAGTTAAAGAGTCTATAAACGTTTTAAATTACAAAATCTAAAAATTAAACTGTAATAAAATATGCGTTTAAAATAGATAATATCTTGACAATGGATTGAATTATTGGATCATATTAGTATAAACTTGCTAGGCTCAAAATATATTTGCTGTTACTTTTTTATTTATAAACTATCAAAACTTCATCAAGTATGCAAAATATTATTTTACCATGGAGAAGATAACAAGTTACAGCAGTGATATTGTATTTAGGTTCAAGATAATTTTGTAATACCTTTAGATAAATTTTATATTAATGAAACATGAGATATTAGGTATATATGATCATCTTACAAAGTTTGAAATTTTAAAATAAAATTGGTTATATAGTTTGTAAACTCTTAAGTTGTCAATATATATTTTGGGTTATGATTTGTCAATAAAATAAGATTGTATCTCAAAATGGATAATAGATTGACAATAGACTGTACTATTAGACGATAATGTTACAAAACTACTACATTCAAACCATTTTAGCCAAAATGGATGATGTTACAAAATGACATTTATGGATGATCAAAACTTGGCCAACTATGCATAAATATTATATTTGTTATGGAAAATATAGCAAGTACAGTTAAATTAAATCTAGCTTTAAAGCAATGTTCTCGTATCAAGACCAAACTTTAACATTACCAAAAGTCTGTTGGATTGAGATATCAACATTATTGATATAAAAAATTGAACAATGTGTAAAGAAATAGCTTGTGGCCTGGTGGTTTACTGCATATCCTACCAACTGTTAAAACTCAAAAATTGCATTTTTTTTTTAATTTTCAATTCAGTTAAAATTGATTAAATAAAAATTAGAATAAATACATACCTAAATGGAGTTATAGTTTGATGGTATGACTCAAGCCTAACAATTGTTAGGATTTGTGTAAGGGTATATTACACCATTAATCAAAAGCATTGCAATAATAAACTCATCATTATTTTCACCTATGTATTGCTTCTCTTAAAAAAAAAAAAAAATCTTTGAAATTAGTTTTATTATAATTAATAAAAACCAAAAATAGTCATCCATATATTTATCATAAAAAGCTATAACAAGCCAGACATTATTTCTTAATTCTGCTTATAAAATAGGTCAATGTTTGGCATAAGAATGATCAACATGAATCTTTTTATCCAAGAGGATAAAGTAGATGCTCAAATCTCTTTCAATTTTTTTTTTTTATCATTTTATTATAGGGGAATTATTTTTTATTTATAATTTAATTATAATATTGCTCTTAATATAAGTGGATTCGAATTTAGTTGAACTTGAATAAAAGTTAGCTTGAGTTAGACTTTAATTAAGAATAATAAATTCTAAATTAACTTTGACTTATTAATTTAAATTACCAAAAAATAGAAGAAGAATCATCAGAAAAAAAAAATCAGTGTTCAAAATAGTTTTATTATAATTGATAAAAACCAAAAATAGTCATCCATATATTTATCATAAAAAGCTATAGCAAGCCAAACATTATTTCCTGATTTCGTTTATAAAATAGGTCAATGTTTGGCATGAGAATGATCAACATGAATATTCTTATCCAAGAGGATAAAGTAGATGCTCAAATCTCTTCCAATTTTTTTTTTTTTGTCATTTTATTATAGAGAAATTATTTGTTGTTTATAATTTAATTATAAATATTGCTCTTAATATAAGTAGATTCGAGTTTAGTTGAACTTGAATAAAAATTAGCTCGAGCTAGACTTTAATTTAGAACAATAAATTCTAAATTAACTTTGACTCATTAATTTAAATTACCAAAAAATAGAAGAAGAATCATTAGAAAAAAATTAACTCGGATATTATTCTAATTGATTAAGTGATAAATTCTTTACATCTTAATTATAAAAAGATTTATTCTTTAATAAGGCATATATTATTTCCTTATTCCATATTGATGGGACCAATATTCTTTATAATAAGCATCTTCAATGTCTATATCAATGATAGACAAATTAGATGCTCAATTGATGATCTGTCTTAGTTAATAAGCATCTTCAATGTCTATATCAAATGGCCATTAGTCTTGATGATCATTGGGGTAGATTCGATCCAAACAAATTTGGCTAAAATGAGTTTATTTCTGGTTGAGCTTGAATAGGCCTCAGACTCGATTTGGGGTGGATAGAATCTACCCCTAGTTGATCAAGGGAAGTAATCACTATCCTATCATAGCTAAAGACACAAATGTGATGTCCAAGGAAAAATCACAAGGTGATGACAAAGGACTAAACGAGATGAGTAAATAAGAATATAATGCTTAAGAATGCTAAATTAATTCTAGTTAAATAGTTTATCAACGTTTTAAATTATAAAATCCTTCCAATTGCTAAGACTTAACAATTTCATTTTTTTTATTTTTCTTTTAATTTTTAATTTGATTAAAATATATTAAATTAAGATTAGAAAAAATTTACATCTAAATGAAATTATGACATGAGGGTATTTGCATGCCTAATAGTTGGTTAAACTTGAGCCCAAGTCCTAACAGTGTTAGGATTTGACCAGATTGATATGATACAATTTGTTTATTTTTCAATACACTTGATCATCTCAACCATTGTAATAATATGCTGATCATTATTATCACATACCTGGTCATAATTTTCATTACAAAAAAAATCATTGTTTGCAATAGTTTTTTATTATAATTGATAAACCAAAAATAGTTATCTGTATTTTATTATAAAATGACATATAAGAAGAAAAACATCATTTCTTTATTCCTTTTACAAAATAGCTCAATGTTTTATATAGGAATGAGCAACATAAATCTTCTTATCCAAGAGATAAATTAGATACCCAACTCTCTTCCTTTTTTTTTTCTCATTTTGTTGAGGAGAAATTATTTGTAGTTATAATATAATTAAAGGTAGACTCAAGTCGAATTAAACCTATATAAGGGTAAGTTCGAACTTGACTCTAACTTAAAATAGCTAATTTGAGAATGAGTTTGGCTCATTAATTACACCTATATATATATATTGTGTTGACTCTTTACTCCTAACAAAAGTTTTATAATTTTGTGATTCAGTTGTAACTTTTGTAGACATGTGTCTCTTTTCTATTCATTGATGTCAAGTATTTAAACCAGATTTCTTTCCCCATTAATTAATATGCACATTCTTTATTTCTGCTGAAATATCATTTTGGTTGGGTTTTAATAGTTTGCCTTATGATGCGATTTTTATTTGGTTATTGAAGGAATTCTGAGTTGAGAGACTGAATGCATTTTAGTTGCAAAAAGTTTAAATGAGCTTGAATAGCTTAATAACCAATTGGCACTTTCTGTATTTCAGATATGGAAATAAGTTATTATCTAAGTGAAAGTAAGGAATTAATTGTTCAAGAGCTATTTGCAGTTTGACTAGATTTTTATCACACTTTAGTAGTAAGCTCATCAAAATGCCGTTAAAAATCAAGAAACATCGATAAAAACTCTTACTATTGAAATAAGTTGGTTGAAGATGTTGTCGAAAAGTAACCCACAAAATGAATGAAGTCACCAGCAAAATAAATAGTGTCAAACCCAATCAATAAAAATCTCTAAACTCAGGTATTATATTATCAGAAGAGTACTAAAATTAACCCAAAAGTTCAAAAGTAATTAAATACATTTGTAGTATCACATTAATGAATCAACAAATTTGAATTTTGGTTGCAAAAATTAAAAAGTGAATTAAGAAACAGAGATATAAAGATGCAAGCAAATAAGAAAGATAAAAAAAGATTGTTATTGAATTTAAAGAATCAATAAATTGACCTGTTAGACTTTACGAATTACCCTAAACCCTAAATTTTAAGATTTCAAAATCAACATCTCAACAAAGACCCAACAAACTCATCTGCCTCCAAATCCTTTAACTTCTTCCAAACCATCTGTTTGGTCTCCTCCAAAGCTTCCTTCACCGCCATTAGCTCCTCCACACTCTCAGCCGTGGCTGCCCTGTTCTCCAACCCCATAACCACCTCCATGCATCACAATTAGAGTGGTCGTCATTCGGATAACTCGCGATCACAAATTCAAATGAAGGAGACCCGTGAATGAAGGGATTCCCAGCTGGAGAAAAAACAGGAACCGCCACATAAAAACCTATCAGGTTTGCATACTCTTGAGCTTTCTTGAAAAGCCCTTTGCGCCTTTTATAAAAAGTCACCTTTTCCTGTAACTCATTTTCCAGAGGTCAGATCTCAACTCTCCTTTTACGGGTAGTCATGTCTTAAAAATTTAGATTTCGTATCAAGATTGATCATCAAATTGATTAAACATAAACTTTTTATTTTAATTAAACATAAACTTCTATTTGAACCAATATGATCATCAAATTCCAATTAAATGTTATTTTAGTTTTATTGAATTTTCATAACCAAGAATCAAATTTGTTGGTCCGTTAACATAATATTGTTCAAAATTTCATGGATATTTGAATTTAGATTTCAACTCAGCATTTTGACTTGAATCTCTTTTTGATGATACTATTTATCCCTCTAATAACATTATTCATAATACCTAGTTTGAACTAGAGGTGGATTGATCCGAACATGAACGCAATTTGAGTGCAAATTGAATCTATAATACTTACTTCAAACTCAAACTAATACATTATGTTATCAGAAAATTACTACCAAAATAAACAATGTCGTTGAAAAAATGAACATATTATCGAAAAGGAACGATATTGTTGAAGGAACGAGGCATATTAATTATAAAGTCTCACAATAATCAACACTCTTGCATATGCTATTTATTAGAAAGTTATCAGGGGTCCTTTTAAGAAATAACAGTTTATTTCAGGTATAAATGTCAAATGATAATTAAGCTTTCATATATTCTATTGTTGGTATTTATTCATGTGCCTGCCTGATATGGTTTAAAAGTATTGCATATGCTTATGAAATCAAAGAACCAGGGAAAAAGGAGAAGAACAGGGAAAAAAAGTTACTTTGAGTTATGGATGTGTTTCAGAAGAACACAAAACAACAGAATGAAACTTACAGCTTCTGCAACAGCGAATGATCAATAAAAAACAGCCCTTAAACCTTTTAAATTGATGTCAAATGGTTCTCCAAAAATCCAACAAATATTCAGTTCAAGTTCGCACACAATTAGGCAATTTCCAAATACAAGCAACTCTAAATTTCAAGCAAGTTCAACCTCCAAGTTTCTCAACTTCATTCAACTCCTAAACCTCCCATTAATCCTCATCATTCATTACAACACAACCAAAGAAATGTAGGGGTAATGGAGTTCCAAATATATAATACAAGTGATACAAACTTACTTAGAGAGATAACTAGCAAGATGCTTCACTCAAGTCTAAAGGAAGAAAATCCACCAACTTGAGGTTGATTCAAGTTTAAAAAACCTTGGATGCAAGCTTAAAGGAAATTTCACTCACTTGTTTCCAAGCTCACCCACTTGAATCTCCACCACCAATTCTCTCTTGCAACAAAAATTGGATAAAGGGAAGAAATGGATACAAAAAACCAACAAGTTCTATGTCCTAAGCAAAAGCACAAAGCTTTGGGTTTTAATTTCAATATTCAAGTCTAATTACAAAATGAGAAAAATAGCATTTATATAGGCTTTATAAACCATGGTTAAAGTAACCAAACTTTAGTTTACTTTACAACACATTACAAGTTAGGGGAAATAAAATAAAAGGCCAAAGACATAACAAATAATTCACCTAATTTTTAATTACATTACAAAATAAATGAGAAATAAATATAAAAATGGAATAATCTTGGATGCATGCATTTCCCTTGTTAATTTGTCTTGGGTCTGAATTTTCAAATCGAGTATTTGAATTCGATCCATAAGGTTGTTGGCGTTCGAATCATCATTGAAATGCTTTAAAAATTCCAAAATTTCGAAATTAGTGCATAGGAGAAGCTTGGACCTCAAAGGCATGCAAAATTGGCTTGAAATTGCAAGAAACCCGCAAGCAAGGCAGAAAGTGGATGACGCGGCACCATGCTGCGGCATGGCACGCATGGCTTGGGCACTAGGGAGCGCACACAGGTGTTGGGCGTTGAGGCGCACACACTGGATGCATGCGGGTGAGCAATGCACGCGCAGATGAGCGCGTGCACGCTTGCTTGCGCAAAAAGCAAGCGGGCAACGCTGGCTTCTTGAGCACATAAGTGTGTGCGATGCTGGGCTCCTTGTGTGCGCGGCTGTGTCCGCCAGGGCCTTTTCTTTCTTTGTGCATTTCTGGCCCAATTCTCTTCTAATTCGACTCTCGTTTTTTTTATTGACTTCGTATGAAGCCGTTTGATAAATAGAAATGATTTGGACTATCAAAAAGGATACTAGTGATGCTCAAAATTTATTCGAATACTTGACTCAAACCTATGCTTGTTCCGTCCACGTGTTTGAATTTCTTCGAATTTAGTAGGTTCAGATCAAGTCAGCCATTGCGAGAGCATGATTGGACTTCTATGGTTGTCTTAAATTAGATGAGTGCTATTTGGATATTGATCAGCGAACCAATGGAAAGCATGCAAGAAAACATCATCTTTTGCAGGGCCATTGTCATGATTCCAATATGTTAGTTTATCAAACTTTGCATTCGTCTGACAACAGGTTGAGCTCTCTTCAGACATGTCGGAAACTTTTTACTTGACATTACTTTTCTTTCCCAGAACAAAGCCTGCAACGGAAGAACTAGATCAGAGGAATTTACCAATTGTTGCTAATTAGATACAGCTTCTGAATTCGTATTAAACGGATAAACTGAGAAACCACAAAAAAGAAAATGACATCTACTTCTCCAGACAGTCTCTAAAGATACCTTGGTTAACTCTTATTCACGAGAAGTAGAGTTTTCTACAATTCTTAGTCTAAATCAGAAAGAGGTATGAATCTAGGCTCCATTGGTATTCCTGCCGATGAAATAGAATCCAGTAAAATGATAGGGCTAGACCACAATAAAAGTATCACAATAACAGTATGATGCAATCCCCAATAATTTCAGACAATTTTTAGGAAGCAAGTAGTTAATTCAATGGAGTTCATGTAGATAACAAGAGAGACTTAGCTTAATAATGCACTAAGAGAGCTTTTCATTAATAGAAAATAGAAATATCAACTATAATTCAAGTACACTGATGAAAAACAATCCGGCATTTCAAAAACAGAAATGAAGAAGAAACCAAAATGATATAACCAAAACAAATTCAAATTCCTGGCAATTTGAGAGGCTAGTTAATTACCTCCAAAATCATGACTACAAATTCCAGTATTTGCCTACTTCACAGTCCCTACACCCTCTCCTTTCATACCTTCCTCTCTAACTAATTTTGCTTAGATTCAGCAATTCAAAACAACCATGTGACTATCACTAGAATCTTCCTGGATCTTATTTTAATGGTTGAATGATCAGGGCTCTATCACATTATGGTCAAAATTTTATAAACTTCCCAACCCCTTTCAGCCTTCAGAAATAGACAATATAAAGCCTAGTCAACTCCACCGACACACAACTACTTTTTCTGTTCTAATTCAAAACTCATGAAGTCTTATTTTTATATAAGTACATAAAATGTCATATATCACCCTATAATGACTACAATCTTAAGGCTCAAGCCCTCCATGGATTTCATGAAAGCATGCTAATTTACCAGTATTGACGATTTTTGAAACATGAGCCCCAGGTGAGAAAAGAGTTGCAACATAACAAAAACTGAAACTGAAACTGAAACAACCAATCACTATATGATGCAGGAAAAAGGGAAGGTTGAAATCAAAGACACAACTCATCTATATAGCAATGTTTGCAGCCTAAATGCGGCAGTGACCCGGTCAACGGGCCATTCCAAGGCCATTCTGGACTGATGATAAATTAAATAAATATTAGAATAAATATTCAATCAAATAAAATTATGACCAGGTGGTATATGGTACATATTTGTTACCAGATGGACTAATTTGAGTCCTAGCAATTGCCAACTTCATGACAGATTTGGTGCATTCCCTTGCAATTTCAAAATTTTACATACTACAATCACAAACTTCATCATGATGGTTTGACCGGACTGACCGGGCCCGGCCGAAGGTATAGCCCAACAATTTCTATGCCTAAGGCTCCATAGAAAGAGAGGCATCAAATATTTTTAAGTATAAATTATAAAAAAAATTTAAAAAAATTCTATTATTTAGATAATTGCACCTTATTATTAGTTTGATAATAATTACTTTATCAATTCTTTTTAAATTCTAAATATACTAATAAAGAAAAAGAAATTATAAAACTATCATATTTTATTATATAAGGGCCATCAAAATAACTATTGTTTAGAGCTACAAATATTCTTGAGTCAACTCTAGGACTGACCACCAACTCTTGGTTGAACCGGCTTGATTGACTAGTGTGGTTTTAAAGCACTTCTATATTGTAGTTCCACACTAATAGTTATACTCAAGAAGACGCAGCATAACATATGTTCACAAAATCACTTCCAAACCTGAAAACAAAAACTTTCTATCCTTCAAGTTCAAAGAAACAACCTGCCAAAGAAAAAGATAATCTCAAAAAAAACTTCAAAATTTCAACTGAAGCTCAAGATGGCGGACTTTGCAGCTTGACCCTCATACTGAACTGGCCTTCAATACAGCATGTGATCTTCAAATGTCTCTACAAAGTGACCCTAAACCAGTTTATTCAATTTAGAGATTGGGTTGGGAATGGAGATGGTGATTGCTGCCCCTAGGCTCTCCATCGACATCCATATTCATTCCAAACATCTATTACAAAAAGAATACAAATTGAAATCTTTCAATGAAAAAAAAAAAAAAACCCAATAATAAAAATAAAATAAAGCATTAGAATTAATAAAATAAAAATACCAGAGTAGCCATCTGGAAGTGAAATTGTTACACCCTGCAACTTTCTTCCTCTAAAATGAGCTTCTTCAACTTTCAATCCATCAACTTCAATCCCTGCTATTTCCAAACAACAATCAAGATCAAAAGCTTAACACAGAAAAACGCAAATTTCAAACCCACATCGAGCCGTACCGGCGGGTTTGGGTTTGAAGTAGTGAGAAACGGGGCAGGAGCCGTCTTATCTGATGCAGCAAGGGAGCTGGTGAACCTGACCCCTCAGATTCACCACCAAGCCTTTATCGCCATTGTTTGGGCTTAGATTTATGAACCCTAACGATGAATCGACTTTCCCTCCTTCCATTATTCTGGGTTTTGGATTGTCTTACAGTAACCCTAACCCTAACTATACAATTTTTGTACGAAATTATGTCGGATTTTCCAGCGCCTTTTCAGTTTAATTATTATACTAATAAAGTAAGATCATTAATTAGAATTATAAAATAATATTTAAATATAAATATATTTAAAAAATTTTAAAAATATTATAAAATTTTAAAAATATTTAAAATTAAAATTTAATCAGGTGATCAAAACGATCATTCGGTTCCTGTCTACTCTAGTTGGCTAGTCACCTTTTATTTTGTAAAAAACGATCAGATCTGGTCAACTCCTATTTTGGTAAAAGCAACTAGATTTGACAACTTTCGCTAGCAATCATTGTCGAAAATGATCCGTAAGGTCAAGACTAGTCATTTTTTGCCACTTTTGCTAGCAGAGGCAAACCTCAAAAATAAAAAAGCGATCGATCTAGTCACTTCCATCAAACGAGGTAGTCAGATTTAGTCACCTCTAAAATAAGGTGGCCATTTTTGCCACTTAGTTACATTATTGGCAGTGAGGGGAGTGGCTGCTTTTAATTTTTTAGAAGTTTTTATATTTTTAATATATTTTAATTTTTTTAATCTTTTTAACATTTAAATAATATTTTATATTTTTATAAAATTTATTTTATTATTTTATAAAATTTTTATTAAAAAAATGACCAAAATACCCATCTAATTATCAAAATTTAATTGTTAATCGTTAAATTTAATCATTGACTATGATTAACGGATGAGTGTTTAGGTTTTTAAAAATTAAAAAATAGAAATCTATCTTTGAGCAAAACTTTGGGTGGGAATATGTCCTTTGGCCTTATTTTGAGACATTAGAGAAAATTAGTATTATCAAATAAGTCTAGGGTACAACAAGACTAACATTTAATATTTTCTTTAAGTTGCAAGACTTTGTTATTCCTAATAATTGTACAGTAATAAACTCTCCAGGGTAGGTTGCTCGCAAGGTTGAACAACACATTTGCAAAGTATGAAATATATTGTTATTTCAGATTCCTATGTTTAAGCATATGATTTGAATCTTTCATCATGTATAAATGAGAGATTAAGGTTTGTATCCACCCTTAATAGATCAATCCGATCCATGTGATAATAACTATCTTTGGTCATTGGTGGCGATTAAAAGAAGTTGTTGGCAATTGGGCATATTATCAAAAACCGCCACAACGAAGGAAAACAATTATTTTCCTCCTGATTCCCCTTTAATATACAAAAACACAGACACAAAATTCAAAAGCAAAATCCAAGACAAATCATGTTGTTAAAGTAATTAATTTGGATCATTTCAATGGCTTCTTGAATTAATTCAAGTAAAAGAATCAAATCTAGATATGCAACTTACAAACTTCATTTATTACAGAATTGGAAAATTGAATACAACAAAACACTGCTATGGTACTTTAGATTGTGATAATTCAAATAGAAACGAGACGCTTTTTTTTTGGTCATTCAACAAAATTGTCATGACCATGAGATTTAGGTGAAACGCCCATTGTTCAACTTGGAACGAATGTCCTACTACTGGAACACTTGTTCTACTATACGCTTCATACTCAATTATCTAACAAATATATCAAAATTCAAATAGGCACTGTTTTCCACGAAATCATATGTTTTGGACTTTAGTGTATTTTTCTTTAGGCAATGTGTAACTATATTTATGAATCTCTTTTAACTTATTCATTTCCTTATGCTTTGATTGTGAGAACATATTTTCAAGTAGAGCAATGACGAAACCAAGTGAAGGTAAGTTTTTATGAGTAATTTGATATTATTGCTGCTCTTATTATCACAAATATATATATATATATATATATATATATATATATATATAAAATAACACTCATATTTTTATTTATTATAAAATCATAGTGAGAGCTACTAGTGCAACATTGGACGGAATAATGCCAACTAAATTATTTATCACCGATCTAGAAACTTATAGTTTTGCAGACGTCCCATTGTTGATTGTCACCGTGCTCAGTTCTTCAACGGCACTATTGGAGCGCTGATGATAAGTTTATAGACG
>JAJEJH010000873.1:0-18679 GCA_026122585.1 Anacardium occidentale | reverse complement strand
TTTATATTGCTTGAATAGTAGCCAAACCCTGTGCTCTTTTGTCCCAAATTTAAAAAATTTCAACCTATCATCTAATTTATTTATTTATATTACAATTTGACATTTGAAGGAAAATTTGTTCAAAATTATTTCACGTGTTCAGTTTATTGCTTAGCTTTGCTGCCACATCCAAATAACGAATTATTTTGATTTGATTTCCAAGCAATATCGCTCATTCCTTCTTAATTATTTTTAATTGACTTGGTGCTGTTGTCATGGATTTCTATTTCTGTTACTATTTGACTGAACATCCATCTGAAGAAACATGCCAAATAAATTTCAAAGGTGGGTGGATTGAATTTTCAAAATAAGGGGTGAAGCTTATCCAATAATATTAATAAAATAGTTGGTATATATGTTTCTTCTTACGGAATCTAATTTTAATTTATCATATTCAACCTCTCACAAATGGACTGCTCTAAGTCTTTGAATAAAAAGGTGATTTCTTGTGTTTGTTTATACGGCAAGCCATTTATAATATAATGTTCCAGCATTTATAAAAAGGTGATTTCTTGTGTAAAATTTTAAGAATAAAGTGTTATTTAACTTGAATATAATTTTGTCTTTTTAATGATTTTATAAATAAATGGATATGCCATTTATTTCCCTTGTTCCAGCATTATATATATATACACACAAAATGAACTAATATAATGTTCATTATGTATACATAGTATATTAATATATAATAAGTTATGGTATAATTTGCAGAATATAAATAAAATATAATATAATGTTCATTATGTAGAATACATGTTACATGTATATACAGTGACTTTATATAATATATATAATATACTAGATATTGATATATATAGAATGTATACAGAATATATATGTATATATATAATGCAGAAAATATTAACTACGTATATATGTATATACATATAATACAACTATACATAAATTATACATAATGTACATAATACAAACTACATTCTAAACCCGAACTAATGTAAATCAAGAACCTATTTGTTTTAAAAAACAAAAAAAAAAATTTTATTTCCCTTGTAACTAAGAAAGACATTGATAAATTCTAAGCTAAATTGGGCCTAACTTTCACTCACATTCTCACTCACTTTTCCCAGATTTTAATCCCAATAAGCGTAGATGTTAATCTGTGGTAACTTTGCAAAATCACCCAAAATTAAAAACTTCAACAAAAATTTCAACTCACCAAAAAAAAAGCCTTAACTTTTTTCTTCAAATTTCTAGTTTTCACTCACATTCGCAACTTCTTTCCTCACTAACTCAATTTAAACCCTCAAAAGTATAAAAATATATATATCATGGAACTAAATCACATTACATTAGTTATCACAAAACTAGTTCACAATATATCAAAAAATACAATAGTAATATAACATGTTACATGCCAGTTGATGATAAATTATTTAATATTATATGGTAGATTACATGATAATGCTATTTGTGTTTGCAATATAAGTATGAAATGCCATATGGTTTGATTGATTCAGTGGTTACATTAGGTTTAATTTTAACTGTGTTATTCTCTATCAGTACGTTGTTATGGATACTCGCAAGTGTAGGGGCTGGATGAGTTTCCTAACAGTTTCCGCAGAATTTTTAGAAGGGTTGAATAGCTTCCTTGATTTTGCATTTCGAGATAAATTAAGTACTGACAAGGTCCCCTGTCCTTGTAGAAAGTGTGTTAATTACTACTACAAAAATCGGATAGAACTATATGACCATCTAGTGGTTCATGGATTTATGGTTGGTTATACGACTTGGTATTGTCACGGTGAACCTATGGTCACACAACAGTCTACCCCAGACATCCAAGTACAAAAAGAAATGGGTACAGATAATTCCATAACAGAAATGTTACATGATGTATTTGGGGTATCTGGACAACTTTTCGATACATGTAATCATGGCAGAGATGCAATTGACCCCAATATCGATGATACTATGATGGAAGAACAACCAGAACTGTTTGTTAGAGAAAAGGAAGCCTTCAGGAAGTTAACAGAAGATGCTAAGGAAGAATTATATCCAGGGTGTGAGAATTTCACTAAACTGTCATTTGTTTTGCATCTCTATAATTTAAAATGTCGTTACGGTTGGTCTAACGAATCGGTTGATGCTTTAATTAAGCTTTTAAAAGATGCTTTTCCAAAGGGTGAGACATTACCAAACTCTTTTCATGAAGCAAAAAAGATTATTGAAGCTTTAGGACTTAAATATGTGAAAATGCATGCTTGTCCCAATAATTGTATGCTATTCTGGAAAGAAAAAGCTTCTGATGACTTATGCTCAGTTTGTGGGGCATCTCGGTGGAGAAATTCTGAGAGTGCTTCATCTAGTGCCATAGGAATTTCTAATATGGTCAAGAAAAAAAAATTCCGACGAAAGTATTGCGGTATTTTCCTATCAAGCCAAGACTTCAAAGGTTATTCATGTCCCTAAAAACTTCAAAGTTGATGACTTGGCATGACAAACACCGTACCAAGGATGGAATCATGAGACATCCGGCTGACTCAGAAGCATGGAAAAGCTTTGACTCGATCTACCCTACATTTGGCGAGGAACCACGTAATGTTAGATTGGGTTTAGCGAGCGATGGTTTCAATCCGTTTGGTAATATGCAAAGCACTTACAGCATATGGCCGGTCTTTTTACTTCCCTACAATTTACCACCATGGTTGTGCATGAAACAACAATTCTGCATGCTCTCATTGTTAATTCCCGGTCCTTCTAGGCCTGGTAATGATATTGATGTTTATTTGCAACCTTTGATATCGGACCTTAAAGACTTATGGGAGACAGGGGTGGAAACGTTTGATGCCTCATCGAATCAAATGTTTCAATTGCATGCAGCAATTATGTGGACCATAAATGATTTTCCTGCTTATGGTAATCTCTCTGGGTGGAACATCCATAGTTGTTTTTTATGTCCTTGTTGTAAGTATGAATTGTATATTTTTGTTTTTTCTTGTCTAGTTATGTAAGTATGAATTGTATATTTTTATTAAGCATTTTCTTGGTTTCAGAGACGTAGCGGAACAAATAGAAGGACTCGTTCTGCTCAAACAATGCCACATACTGGAGGAACAAAGAGTATAGCGTGATTAATGAATGAAATGGTTAGTTTTTTTGCCCATATTGTTAACAATATGATTAGGCCTTGTAATAATTGTATCTTTCTACATCCGAGTAACAGACATCAAGTGGTGAACAGTCGTCACGAGCCAAAGTGTTTATAGCCACCCATCGGACTCGTAAAGATAGGAGACCTATTGATCAAGACTCTGTACATGCAATCGTAAGTTTAGTTTCTATTACTTTATCTGTGGTTGTGATAAATTTCATGTAATAAGACATTGTTTTTTATAATGGGTTTAGGAACTCCTCCAAGAGAAGATAAATGAGTTACAAAGTTCTATCCAAGAGTCAAATGCGAGTCTTCCAGAGATGGAAGATAATACATTTACTCAAGTGATGGGACCAGAAAGACATGGTCGAGTGCGTGGATTAGGATTAGGTCCAACGCCTAGCATGTACAGGGTATCGGCATCGACATCGGCATCAACATCTCACCACTCAGGCAGCCCTCCAAGTGTGCATAATGAGGCGGACGACAGAATAAGAGTCTTGGAAGACCAAGTGAGACAACTACAAGAATCACTTGGTAGTCGGATGAACACATTTGAATCTCAGTTGTCCATGATTTGTTCATCATTGGGCTTGCGATCAGGGCAAAATGACGAGCCACCTAGTGGAGAGGTAATGTTTACAGGATATGTTCAGATAACACATTTTTTTAAATCAAGTAATTATATGAAAATTATTAACCATGGATTGTTCATTTCTATGTCGTAGGTACCTCATCTATCAAGTAACCAGCACTCTCCAGATGATGACCAGTAAGTTTGTATTTGCGATTTGGTAAATTGTTTTCTATGTTCGAGAAATGCGTATTGGTGAAATTCAGTCGATTGGAGGGCTGGTTTGTATGTGGATATGAAGTGTTGAAATTATAACCTATTTGTTTATTTGTTGTTGGTGTTAATTGTTGTTTGAAATCTATATGGTTTAATGAGATATAATTCTTTGAATTAGTAAAATAAAGCTGGGTTATGATTCATCACCTACAATTCATTCAAACACAAGAATAAATCATGTAATTTGAATTTAGAGACTTCTTTCTTTATACATTTTAATAGGGTGGAGATGGAAGATGAAACTTCTCATTTATTATTATTGGATAATGTAGACAAACTTTTCATTTATTATTGGAATAAGTTATGGTAGACTTCCTCTTCCCAACATTTTTAGAAATGCAACCACTAATGAAAACATATCTAGAAATCCATGTGTCATTGTCATTTTGCATCCCTCATAATTATTTGTTATTGGTTGTGTTTATTTGTCAATAATTTATTTTTGTGTTTGCATTTGTGTGAAGCGTAAAGCTAAATCTTATATCTTGTGGTTGGGACCATATGTGAGTACTATGTTGGATCTAGATAATGCATAAATAAGGATAGAATTTTTCATTCTGTTTTTGATATAAGAATATATATATACTTATAACTATATATTGTTGATACATCTATTTGCATGCAACAAGACTATTAACCGATTAATTCGTACAGTTTTGTGTTTTATTCTACGTTATGGGATCATTAATGGATATTGTCTGTTATTATTGTATTTTGTTCTTATAAAATCTTTTAACTTTTTTCGCAGGGCATAAAGTAAAGAGTTTTGGGTTGCTAAAAGTTTCATAACAATTTTCAAATTGTGTATGTAAACAATATTAGTATTAATAATTATATTCATGTACTTTAATAATTCTAATATTATTTTTTATTCAATATTTTATTAATAATGTTACAGGTATTTTTTGTATATATTTTTAAACAATATTGTTTTACGTATATTGTTATTAATTTAGTAATAGTGGTCTGTATGATATTTATTATAAACAGGAAATTTAATCAATAAGCAGGGAAAAAGGTTTATTAAACAGGCAAAACTGTGCCAAAAAAGTGTTTAAAAACGTCCCTAAAACTAAAAACGCCGGTAAAAAGATTTAAAAACCGCCGCAAAAAAATCCAAACCGCCCCATGAAAATTCCGCGAAAAAGAAAAAAATTGCTGCTAAATTTAAAAAACGCCGCTGTAAATATAAAAAACGCCGCTATAAAGCTGATTAAAACGCCGCTATAAGGAAAAACGCCGCAAAAAAAATTATAAACCGCCGCAAAATCTGGCGCGAAAAAATCTTAAAACGCCGCTATAGGGTTACTGTGCGACAGAATATACCGCGCCAAAAAAACCGCGGGAAATACATTGGCGGGCAAAACGCCGGTAAAACTCAATAAAACGCCGGTAAAGGTTTTGCCCATTTACCGGCGTTTTTTTCGGACATATACCGGCGTTTTCATAAAGCGCCGGTAAAACCTATACCGATGGGACCTATACCGGCGTTTGTACAAACGCCGGTAAGATTGTTACCGGCATTTAAAAACGCCGGTATAAGTCCCTAAAAACGCCGGTATAAACCATTCCTGCTGTAGTGAATAGACAATATAAAGCCTAGTCAACTCCAACGACACACAACTTTTTTCTGTTCTAATTCAAAACTCATAAAGCCTTATTTTTATATAAGTACATAAAATGTCATATATCACTCTATAATGACTACAATCTTACTTAAGGCTCAAGCCCTCCATGGATTTCATGAAAGCATGCTAATTTACCACAGTATTGATGATTTTTGAAACATGAGCCCCAGGTGAGAAAAGAGTTGCAACATAACAAAAACTGAAACTGAAACTGAAACAACCAGTCACTATATGATGCAGGAAAAAGGGAAGGTTGAAATCAAAGACACAACTCATCTATATAGCAATGTTTGCAGCCTAAATGCGGTAGTGACCCGGTCAACGGGCCATTCCAAGGCCATTCTGGACTGATGATAAATTAAATAAATATTAGAATAAATATTCAATCAAATAAAATTATGACCAGGTGGTATATGGTACATATTTGTTACCAGATGGACTAATTTGAGTCCTAGCAATTGCCAACTTCATGACAGATTTGGTGCATTCCCTCGCAATTTCAAAATTTCACATACTACAATCACAAACTTCATCATGATGGTTTGACCGGAATGACCAGGCCCGGCTAAAGGTATAGCCCAACAAGGTCTATGCCTAAGGCTCCATAGAAAAGGAGGCATCAAATATTTTTAAGTATAAATTATAAAATAATTTTAAAAAAATTATTATTTAAATAATTACACTTTATTATTAGTTTGATAATAATTACTTTATTAAGTCTTTTTAAATTCTAAATATACTAATAAAGAAAAAGAAATTATAAAACTATCATATTTTATTATATAAGGACCACCAAAATAATTATTGTCTAGCACTACAAATATTCTTGAGCCAGCTTTAGGATTGACCACCAACTCTTGGTTGAACCAGCTTAATTGACTAGTGTGGTAAAGCACTTCTATATTGTAGTTCCAGACTAATAGTTATACTCAAGAAGACGCAGTATAACATATGTTCACAAAATCACTTCCAAACCTGAAAACAAAAACTTTCTATCCTTCAAGTTCAAAGAAACAACCTGCCAAAGAAAAAGATAATCTCAAAAAAAACTTCAAAATTTCAACTGAAGCTCAAGATGGCGCACTTTGCAGCTTGACCCTCATACTGAACTGACCTTCAATACAGCGTTTGATCTTCAAATGCCTCTGCAAAGTGACCCTAAACCAGTTTATTCAATTTAGAGATTGGGTTGGGAATGGAGATGGTGATTGCTGCCCCTAGGCTCTCCATCGACATCCATATTCATTCCAAACATCTATTACAAAAAGAATACAAATTGAAATCTTACAATGAAAAAAAAAAAAAATACCCAATAATAAAAATAAAATAAAGCATTAGAATTAATAAAATAAAAATACCAGAGTAGCCATCTGGAAGTGAAATTGTTACACCCTGCAACTTTCTTCCTCTAAAATGAGCTTCTTCAACTTTCAATCCATCAACTTCAATCCCTGCTATTTCCAAACAACATTCAAAATCAAAAGCTTAACACAGAAAAACGCAAATTTCAAACCCACATCGAGCCGTACCGGCGGGTTTGGGTTTGAAGTAGTGAGAAACGGGGCAGGAGCCGTCGTATCTGATGCAGCAAGGGAGCTGGTGAACCTGACCCCTCAGATTCACCACCGAGCCTTTATCGCCATTGTTTGGGCTTAGATTTATGAACCCTAACGATGAATCGACTTTCCCTCCTTCCATTATTCAGGGTTTTGGATTGTCTTACAGTAACCCTAACCCTAACTTTACAATTTTTGTACGAAATTATGTCGGATTTTCCAGCGCCTTTTTAGTTTAATTATTATAAATATATTTAAAAAAATTTAAAAATATTATAAAATTTAAAAATATTTAAAATTAAAAATTAATCAGGTGATCAAAATGATCATTCGGTTCCTGTCTACTCTAATTGGCTAGTCACCTTTTATTTTGTAAAAAACAATCAGATCTGGTCAATTCCTATTTTGGTAAAGACAGTTAGATTTGACTACTTTCGTTAGCAATCATTGTAAAAAATGATCAGTAAGGCCAAGACCGATCATTTTTTTACCACTTTTGCTAGCGGAGGCAAACCTCAAAAATAAAAAGGTGACCGATCTAGCCGCTTCCATCAAACGAGACAGTCAGATTTAGCCACCTCTAGAACAAGGTGGCCATTTTTGCCACTTAGTTACATTATTGGCGGTTAGAGCAATGGTTGCTTTTAATTTTTTAAAAGCTTTTATATTTTTAATATATTTTAATTTTTTTAACATTTAAATAATATATATATCTTTATAAAATTTATTTTATTATTTTATAAAATTTTATTCAAAAAAATGACCAAAATGCCTATCTAATTATCAAAATTTAATTGTTAATCGTTAAATTTAATCATTGAATATGATTAACGGATGAGTGTTTAGGTTTTTAAAAATTAAAAGATAGAAATCTATATTTGAGTGAAACTTTGGGTGAGAATATGTCCTTTGGCCTTATTTTGAGACATTAGAGAAAATTAGTATTATCAAATAAGTCTAGGGCACAACAAGACTAACATTTAATATTTTCTTCAAGTTGCAAGACTTTGTTATTTCTAATAATTGTATAGTAATAAACTCTCAAGGGTAGGTTGCTCAGAAGGTTGAACAACACATTTGCAAAGTATGAAATATCTTATTATTTCAGATTCCTATGTTTAAGCATATGATTTGAATCTTTCGTCATGTATAAATGAGAGATATTAAGGTTTGTATCCACCCTTAATAGATCAATCCGATCCATGTGATAATAACTACCTTTGGTAATTGGTGGCGATTAAAAGAAGTTGTTGGCAATTGGGCATATTATCAAAAACCGCCACAACGAAGGAAAACAATTATTTTCCTCCTGATTCCCCTTTAATATACAAAAACACAGGCACAAAATTCAAAAGCAAAATCCAAGACAAATCAGTAATTAATTTGGATCATTTCAATGGCTTCTCGAATTAATTCAAGTAAAAGAATCAAATCTAGATATGCAACTTACAAACTTCATATATTACAGAATTGGAAAATTAAATCCAACAAAACACTGCTATGGTACTTTAGATTGTGATAATTCAAATAGAAACGAGACGCTTTTTTTTTTTTTGGTCATTCAACAAAATTGTCATGACCATGAGATTTAGGTGAAACGCCCATTGTTCAACTTGGAACGAATGTCCTACTACTGGAACACTTGTTCTACTATATGCTTCATACTCAATTATCTAACAAGTATATCAAAATTCAATTAGGCACTGTTTTCCACGAAATCATATGTTTTGGACTTTACTGTATTTTTCTTTAGGCAATGTGTAATTATATTTATGAATCTCTTTTAACTTATTCATTTCCTTATGCTTTGATTGTGAGAACATATTTTCAAGTAGAGCAATGAAGAAACCAAGTGAAGGTGAGTTTTTATGAGTAATCTGATATTATTGCTGCTCTTTATTATCACAATATATATATATATATATATATATATATATATATATATATATATATATATAAAATAACACTCATATTTTTATTTATTATAAAATCATAGTGAGAGCTACTAGTGCAACATTGGACGCAAGAATGCCAACTAAATTATTTATCACCGATCTAGAAACTTATAGTTTTGCAGACGTCCCATTGTTGATTGTCACCGTGCTCAGTTCTTCAACGGCACTATTGGAGCGCTGATGATACGTTTATAGACGACAATCCCTTTCTTCTGGTGCGGGCCGTGCTCATACATGGAGACTTCCATATCTCCAGTCACGAGACAAGTTGAAAATTCACCAACTACGATCTCTTTCCATTCGTTTTCTGGCAACTTACTCAGATCCACCATGCGTTCAATCGGCTTTTGACCGGGGACGACAAGTTTCAGGTGCAGTGGATGGTCAAATCCTTGATTTCCTTTCAGTTTCATTATGACAAATGAAACTGTGTAACGAAGCATTGGACAGAGATATTTGGTAGGGAATTTCTTGCTCACGTCAAGCCAACATACTTGCAATAGTTCAGCCACCTCCACTTCAACAGGGTTACTGCGAATTAATTAATTACTGTTAAAGTGTGTCATAAAATGTCTCCAGTGGCAGTTTTGAGAGAGACGTAGAAGAGTGGCTAGGGTTGTCGTTTCTCCAATTGATATTCAATAAAACTATCAATTTCTTATGTTGTACTTGTAATTAAAACTTCAGTATAATAATCTTTTCATCATTTACCGGTGGTTTTTCCCCATTTTGGATTTTCACGTAAATTTTTGTGTTACGTGCATCTTGCATTATTATGGTTTGTTTTCTTTCATTACTTGTTTCCTGAGTTTCTGTTTAACATCGATTGCGAAATCTTCCTTCACACAAAATGTGAACTAGAAATATTTATGTATACCTTCCTGAGTCTGGCGTGTAAGTCCAATTCCAGTAACGTGAATCATTTCCCCAAGAAATTGGGAGGCCCCTCGCACAAATCTCAAATCTTTTCACACCGATAATCTGATCAAACGAGAATTTCTGCACTAATATAAGATAATACTAAGTATTAGTTATGGAAGTTGATTATAATACCAGTAAATTTGATGCTGATGTATAAAGAAAAGAAGACTGTAAAATGGGGATGACTTGCCAGTTTTTTCTGGTTCAAAGAGATTCCAGTTTGGAGCTGCTGAATCGGATTTTCAGAGGACATGTCAATCTGTGAGTCTGCGTCCTGAAGAATGGCATCGAGTTGGTGTGGGAGAGAAGCCTGAGCTGAAGCCATCTCGTACTGATCTTTCTTCTGCTTACAAGTAGTTCTTATTGTTGATTTTTCGTTAGATGCAGACGTAAAATTTTTAGGCTGAGATGGTCGAATAAATTGCTAACTGATTTGTGCAGGGACTATGAAAAAGATAAATGCAGGATTGAATTATTCCTTACAGAATGGACAAAATGGTCTTGATCATCCTTTTATTCGGAAAGATAAATGAGATTCCCTGCCCACCACCTTTATATAGCTCAACATATTACATGAATCGTCCACTATTTCAACAGTAACCTTATAAGACTCTTAAATAAATCTAATGTTACTCGAAAATATTAAGTATAGATAGATACTTTACATCGATTAAAAATATTAAAATAAGATTGGTTAAATAATTTATAAGAGTTTTGAATTATAAAACTCAAAAATTAGATAAAATATAAGTTCAAAAAGAAAATATCTTAACATTACATCAAATTATCAGGTCAAAATATTACGAATTTATTAGCTTAAAACTATATTAATTGGTTCTTGCCATGTAATTTATAAACTATTAAAACTTCACCAAGAATGCATAAATGTTATTTTATTACAGAGAAAATAGCAAATTATCAAAATGTGTTTTAGATTATCATATAAGATTGATTATATGTCTAAAATGGATTATATGTTGACAATGGATTGGACTAGACTACGATGTTGCAAACCTACTACGTTCAAAATATTTTGGCCCTTCCCATATCATTTACAGATGATCAAAACTTTGCCAATATGCATAAATATTATTTTGTTATGAAGAAGACAATAAATTCGCTATTCACATTGTATCTAGCTTAAACTTGTCTTCCTAGGTGTCATGTGAAAGGTATAGTTTGACTCCATTACCCATTCATCTCTTGACACTCTCAGGCATAAATAACATCTCCCCACTTTCATACTCATCTAAAATGTCTGCTGCGCATTGTTTGTCAATATTATCAGAAAATATTTTCTTTCTTTCCAGACAGTTTCTTTTTATATGAAATATAACAAGTATATCAAAATTCAAATAGGCATTGTTTGATTTTCTGTTTGTAGTTTATTTCGGTACTAAGTTTTCCATGTAAAGAGTTTGTTATGAGTCAAGGTTGGTAAGCATGATAGGGATATGAGCAGTATTGGTGTGTGGTGTTACTTGGATTAAGTATGCGTGGGTGTGTGGTTTCATGAGCATGTTGTTGGTAGTTGGGAGTGGTCCAACCACGAGGCATGCACAATGGCTGCCCAGAGGGTGAAATAGTTGTAGGGTTTTAAGTCTGCCTTGCATAAACTGGTTGGGAGTGACCCGTAATCGATATTGTTGGTGCATGCAAGGTTGATCCTCGAGATGACACTAACTGGGGATGCCGCATGGAGCTTTGGTCAAGAGAAAAATCCCCGTGACGGTAAATCTTATGGTTTGGACTTTAATGTATTTTTCTTTTGGCAATATGTAACTAGTTTTATGAATCTCTTTTAATTTATTCATTTCCTATTGCTCTGATTGTGAGAACATATTTTCAAGTAGATCAATGAAGAAACCAAATGAAGATACTTTTCATGAGTAATCTCATATTATTGCTGCTATTTATGATCACAACTATATATAATAACGCTCTCACATTTATTTATTATAAAGTCCTAGTGAGAGCTACTAGTACAACATGGGACGCATGAATGACAACTAAATTATTTATCATTGATCCAGAAACTTATAGTGTTGCAGACGTCCCATTGTTGATTGTCCTTGTGCTCAGTTCTTGAACGGCACTATTGGGGCGCTGATTATAAGTTTATTGACGACAATCCCTTTCTTCACGTGCGGGCCGTGCTCATACATGGCGACGTCCAAATCTCCAGTCTTGTGACAAGTTGAAAATTCGCCAACTACGATCTCTTTCCATTCGTTTTCTGGCAACTTACTCAGATCCGCGTCGCGTTCAATCGGCTTTTGACCGGGGACGACGAGTTTCAGGTGCACTGGATGGTGAAATCCTTGATTTCCTTTCAGTTTCATAATGACAAATGAAGCAGTGTAACGAAGCATTGGACAGAGATATTTGGTAGGGAATTTCTTGCTCACGTCAAGCCAACATACTTCCAATAGTTTAGCCACCTCCACTTCAGCATTGTTCCTGCGAAAATAGAATTAATTAATTACTGTTAAAATGTGTCATAAAATGTCTCCAGTGGCAGTTTTGAGAGACTTAAAAGAGTGGTTAAGTTTGTAGGTTCTGCAATTGATATTCAAGAGAACTATCAATCTCTTTGTGTTCTACTTGTAACTAAAATTCAGTATAACGATTCCTCCCTCATTTACCAGTGGTTTTTCCCGATTTTGGATTTTCACGTAAATTTTTGTCTTCTTTTGTGCATCTTGCGTTATTATGGTTTGTTTCCTTTCAGTACTTGCTTCCTGAGTTTCTGTTCAACATCGATTGCGAAATCTTCGTTCGCATAGAAAGTGAAGTAGAAATATTTATATATACCGTCCATAGTCTGGCATGTAAGTCCAATTCCAGTGACGTGGATCATTTCCCCAAGCAATTGTGAGGCCCCTCGCACCGATCTCAAATTTTTGCACACCGAAAATCTGATCAAACGAGAATTTCTGCAGTAACATAAGATAATACTAAGTATTGGATATGGAACTTGATTATAATATCGGTAAATTTGACGCTGATATATAAAGAAAAGAAGACTCTGGAATCGGAATGACTTGCCAGTTCGTTCTGGTTCAAGGAGATTCCACCTTGCAGCTGCTGAGTCAGATTGTCGGAGGACTTGTCAATCTGTGAGTCTGCGTCTTGAAGAATGGCGTCGAGGCTGGTTGGGAGAGAAACTTGAGCTGAAGCCATCTCGTGCTGATCTTTTTCCTGTTTACAAGTAGCTCTTATTGCTGATTTTTGTTACATGCAGACGTGAAATTTATAGGCTGAGATGATCGAATAAATTGCTAACTGATTTGTGCATGGAATATGAAAAAGATTTATTCCTATATAAGATAATGCAAGATTAAATTATTCTTTCCAGAATGGACAAAATGATCTTTGTCATCCTTTTATTGGAAAAAGAAAATGAGATTCCCCATCCACCATAGTTCAATATATTACCTCCATCGTCCAATATTTCAAAAGTAATTTTATAACACTCAAGATAGATATTAAATATATATAAATATTTCATATCGTTTAAGATACTAAGATAAAATTAGTTAAAGAATCTATAAACGTTTTGAATTACAAAATCTAAAAATTAAACTGTAATAAAATATGCGTTCAAAACAGATAATATCTTGACAATGGATTAAATTATTGGATCATATTAGTATAAACTTGCTAGGTTCAAAATATATTAGCCGTTACTTTTTTATTTATAAACTATCAAAACTTCATCAAGTATGCAAAATATTATTTTACCATGGAGAAGATAACAAGTTACAACAGTGATATTGTATTTAGGTTCAAGATAATTTTGTAATACCTTTAGATAAATTTTATATTAATGAAACATGAGATATTAGGTATATATGATCATCTTACAAAGTTTGAAATTTTAAAATAAAATTGGTTATATAGTTTGTAAACTCTTAAGTTGTCAATATATATTTTGGGTTATGATTTGTCAATAAAATAAGATTGTATCTCAAAATGGATAATAGATTGATAATAGACTGTACTATTAGACGATAATGTTACAAAACTACTACATTCAAACCATTTTAGCCAAAATGGATGATGTTACAAAATGACATTTATGGATGATCAAAACTTGGCCAACTATGCATAAATATTATATTTGTTATGGAAAATATAGCAAGTACAGTTAAATTAAATCTAGCTTTAAAGCAATGTTCTCATATCAAGACCAAACTTTAACATTACCAAAAGTCTGTTGGATTGAGATATCAACATTATTGATATAAAAAATTGAACAATGTGTAAAGAAATAGCTTGTGGCCTGGTGGTTTACTGCATATCCTACCAACTGTTAAAACTCAAAAATTGCAATTTTTTTTTTTTTAATTTTCAATTCAGTTAAAATTGATTAAATAAAAATTAGAATAAATACATACCTAAATGGAGTTATAGTTTGATGGTATGACTCAAGCCTAACAATTGTTAGGATTTGTGTAAGGGTATATTATACTATTCATCAAAAGCATTGCAATAATAAACTCATCATTATTTTCACCTATGTATTGCTTCTCTTAAAAAAAAAAAAAAAAAAATCTTTGAAAATAGTTTTATTATAATTAATAAAAACCAAAAATAGTCATCCATATATTTATCATAAAAAGCTATAACAAGCCAGATATTATTTCTTAATTCTGCTTATAAAATAGGTCAATGTTTGGCATAAGAATGATCAACATGAATCTTTTTATCCAAGAGGATAAAGTAGATGCTCAAATCTCTTTCAATTTTTTTTTTTGTCATTTTATTATAGGAGAATTATTTTTTATTTATAATTTAATTATAATATTGCTCTTAATATAAGTGGATTCGAATTTAGTTGAACTTGAATAAAAGTTAGCTTGAGTTAGACTTTAATTAAGAATAATAAATTCTAAATTAACTTTGACTTATTAATTTAAATTACCAAAAAATAGAAGAAGAATCATCAGAAAAAAAAAAATCAGTGTTCAAAATAGTTTTATTATAATTGATAAAAACCAAAAATAGTCATCCATATATTTATCATAAAAAGCTATAGCAAGCCAAACATTATTTCCTGATTTCGTTTATAAAATAGGTCAATGTTTGGCATAAGAATGATCAACATGAATATTCTTATCCAAGAGGATAAAGTAGATGCTCAAATCTCCTCCAATTTTTTTTTTTTTTTGGTCATTTTATTATAGAGAAATTATTTGTTATTTATAATTTAATTATAAATATTGCTCTTAATATAAGTAGATTCGAGTTTAGTTGAACTTGAATAAAAATTAGCTCGAGCTAGACTTTAATTTAGAACAATAAATTCTAAATTAACTTTGACTCATTAATTTAAATTACCAAAAAATAGAAGAAGAATCATTAGAAAAAAATTAACTCGGATATTATTCTAATTGATTAAGTGATAAATTCTTTACATCTTAATTATAAAAAGATTTATTCTTTAATAAGGCATATATTATTTCCTTATTCCATATTGATGGGACCAATATTCTTTATAATAAGCATCTTCAATGTCTATATCAATGATAGACAAATTAGATGCTCAATTGATGATCTGTCTTAGTTAATAAGCATCTTCAATGTCTATATCAAATGGCCATTAGTCTTGATGATCATTGGGGTAGATTCGATCCAAACAAATTTGGCTAAAATGAGTTTATTTCTGGTTGAGCTTGAATAGGCCTCAGACTCGATTTGGGGTGGATAGAATCTACCCCTAGTTGATCAAGGGAAGTAATCACTATCCTATCATAGCTAAAGACACAAATGTGATGTCCAAGGAAAAATCACAAGGTGATGACAAAGGACTAAACGAGATGAGTAAATAAGAATATAATGCTTAAGAATGCTAAATTAATTCTAGTTAAATAGTTTATCAACGTTTTAAATTATAAAATCCTTCCAATTGCTAAGACTTAACAATTTCATTTTTTTTATTTTTCTTTTAATTTTTAATTTGATTAAAATATATTAAATTAAGATTAGAAAAAATTTACATCTAAATGAAATTATGACATGAGGGTATTTGCATGCCTAATAGTTGGTTAAACTTGAGCCCAAGTCCTAACAGTGTTAGGATTTGACCAGATTGATATGATACAATTTGTTTATTTTTCAATACACTTGATCATCTCAACCATTGTAATAATATGCTGATCATTATTATCACATACCTGGTCATAATTTTCATTACAAAAAAAATCATTGTTTGCAATAGTTTTTTATTATAATTGATAAACCAAAAATAGTTATCTGTATTTTATTATAAAATGACATATAAGAAGAAAAACATCATTTCTTTATTCCTTTTACAAAATAGCTCAATGTTTTATATAGGAATGAGCAACATAAATCTTCTTATCCAAGAGATAAATTAGATACCCAACTCTCTTCCTTTTTTTTTTCTCATTTTGTTGAGGAGAAATTATTTGTAGTTATAATATAATTAAAGGTAGACTCAAGTCGAATTAAACCTATATAAGGGTAAGTTCGAACTTGACTCTAACTTAAAATAGCTAATTTGAGAATGAGTTTGGCTCATTAATTACACCTATATATATATATTGTGTTGACTCTTTACTCCTAACAAAAGTTTTATAATTTTGTGATTCAGTTGTAACTTTTGTAGACATGTGTCTCTTTTCTATTCATTGATGTCAAGTATTTAAACCAGATTTCTTTCCCCATTAATTAATATGCACATTCTTTATTTCTGCTGAAATATCATTTTGGTTGGGTTTTAATAGTTTGCCTTATGATGCGATTTTTATTTGGTTATTGAAGGAATTCTGAGTTGAGAGACTGAATGCATTTTAGTTGCAAAAAGTTTAAATGAGCTTGAATAGCTTAATAACCAATTGGCACTTTCTGTATTTCAGATATGGAAATAAGTTATTATCTAAGTGAAAGTAAGGAATTAATTGTTCAAGAGCTATTTGCAGTTTGACTAGATTTTTATCACACTTTAGTAGTAAGCTCATCAAAATGCCGTTAAAAATCAAGAAACATCGATAAAAACTCTTACTATTGAAATAAGTTGGTTGAAGATGTTGTCGAAAAGTAACCCACAAAATGAATGAAGTCACCAGCAAAATAAATAGTGTCAAACCCAATCAATAAAAATCTCTAAACTCAGGTATTATATTATCAGAAGAGTACTAAAATTAACCCAAAAGTTCAAAAGTAATTAAATACATTTGTAGTATCACATTAATGAATCAACAAATTTGAATTTTGGTTGCAAAAATTAAAAAGTGAATTAAGAAACAGAGATATAAAGATGCAAGCAAATAAGAAAGATAAAAAAAGATTGTTATTGAATTTAAAGAATCAATAAATTGACCTGTTAGACTTTACGAATTACCCTAAACCCTAAATTTTAAGATTTCAAAATCAACATCTCAACAAAGACCCAACAAACTCATCTGCCTCCAAATCCTTTAACTTCTTCCAAACCATCTGTTTGGTCTCCTCCAAAGCTTCCTTCACCGCCATTAGCTCCTCCACACTCTCAGCCGTGGCTGCCCTGTTCTCCAACCCCATAACCACCTCCATGCATCACAATTAGAGTGGTCGTCATTCGGATAACTCGCGATCACAAATTCAAATGAAGGAGACCCGTGAATGAAGGGATTCCCAGCTGGAGAAAAAACAGGAACCGCCACATAAAAACCTATCAGGTTTGCATACTCTTGAGCTTTCTTGAAAAGCCCTTTGCGCCTTTTATAAAAAGTCACCTTTTCCTGTAACTCATTTTCCAGAGGTCAGATCTCAACTCTCCTTTTACGGGTAGTCATGTCTTAAAAATTTAGATTTCGTATCAAGATTGATCATCAAATTGATTAAACATAAACTTTTTATTTTAATTAAACATAAACTTCTATTTGAACCAATATGATCATCAAATTCCAATTAAATGTTATTTTAGTTTTATTGAATTTTCATAACCAAGAATCAAATTTGTTGGTCCGTTAACATAATATTGTTCAAAATTTCATGGATATTTGAATTTAGATTTCAACTCAGCATTTTGACTTGAATCTCTTTTTGATGATACTATTTATCCCTCTAATAACATTATTCATAATACCTAGTTTGAACTAGAGGTGGATTGATCCGAACATGAACGCAATTTGAGTGCAAATTGAATCTATAATACTTACTTCAAACTCAAACTAATACATTATGTTATCAGAAAATTACTACCAAAATAAACAATGTCGTTGAAAAAATGAACATATTATCGAAAAGGAACGATATTGTTGAAGGAACGAGGCATATTAATTATAAAGTCTCACAATAATCAACACTCTTGCATATGCTATTTATTAGAAAGTTATCAGGGGTCCTTTTAAGAAATAACAGTTTATTTCAGGTATAAATGTCAAATGATAATTAAGCTTTCATATATTCTATTGTTGGTATTTATTCATGTGCCTGCCTGATATGGTTTAAAAGTATTGCATATGCTTATGAAATCAAAGAACCAGGGAAAAAGGAGAAGAACAGGGAAAAAAAGTTACTTTGAGTTATGGATGTGTTTCAGAAGAACACAAAACAACAGAATGAAACTTACAGCTTCTGCAACAGCGAATGATCAATAAAAAACA
>JAJEJH010000872.1:57048-131757 GCA_026122585.1 Anacardium occidentale | reverse complement strand
AATCTGGGTACCCGCGATGGGAATCCTACGAAAATAAACAAAACTGAAACTATACAATTCTGCACATGTGGAAGCTGAAATATATACATCGACTGAATTATACATATTGTTCTGTACAATGGGCCCAACGGCCTTTCCATATACATACATACTGTTTCTGTACATCCGGATACATAAATATGTACAATATGACCACACAGGTCCAAAACTGATATACATACAACTGAGATCGCGGTGTACGTGCGTGCCCTCTCCGTCAGCCTCAATCCAATCGCTCCTCGAACCCAGCACGAACCACCTGAAAAGGATAGAAGAAGAGGGGGATGAGTGATAAAGATCACCCAGTAAGCGCTTCTTACTTCCCTCAATACCCAAGCAAGCACAAACAATCATATAAATCAAACATACCTGGGCCTCGACCCTAATCATACATTTATGCGCTTGTTAGAATCTGAAAACTGTTATTTGAATCTCATTCTCATTATATACTGATATCATTATTATTCATTTCATGATGTGTATGTCATGCCATGCTAACTGAATATACTAGATGCATGCATCTGAATACCTCTCTGTACCCTCGGGTACCTGCTGTGCTGATCAGACCGGTGAACACAGGGATTCGACATCCTGACCATGTGGGCTAAACAGTCTAGCTACTGGCTAGAAAGTTGAATCTGAACACTGCTGCCCAATCTGACTGGTGTCAGATGGTAAAACTGAAATGCTGCTGAGTATTCTGACTGGTGTCAGAAACTGAGTCTGAAATACTGTTGAGCGTCCTGACTGGTGTCAGAAGGCTGAATCCCACGGATGCCCCCTCGTGTTCCACCTATACTCTTACCCGTACATCAGGTTCTGAATACTGAAAGCTGCTGAATTCGGATCCCCTGATCCTCTCTGAAACTACATGTCATGTCATGATATGCACATGCAGTTTATTATCTGAATACAGGCTCATCTGATGTTTATCTGAAGCAATTTAACCATTTATCTGAATTCTCATGCTTAATAAATCAATAATTAATCATTTTTCTGAAAATTTGCTGATGCACGGGCGTGCATCAAAGTGCACGGGCGTGAGCCAAGACACACGGGGCCGTGCTCTGGTCGTGCGCCTGACCGTGCACGCTACTGAAATTTTTTGGAAAAACATTTACTGAAAGGCATGCACGGGCGTGCGTATGCGAACACAAGGGCGTGCATGGGCATTTTCTGGCCGTGCACAGGGCGTGCACACGGGCGTGCATCTGGAAAAATAAAGACTCACGGTCGTGCCATACTGGCGCACGGTCGTGCGTCTGGTTCTTTAACAAAGCACCGCCTAGAAACTTGCCTTAAACGCATACCAATTCACATTCAATTGCAATAACACTTCAATAGCACATTCCCAGCATCACAAACAACACAATTCAAGCCTCACTTCTCACATGCATCAAGCCACATGAATTCTACCATGGAAACTTCTTCTTTCTCTCACTAAAGCCATACACACACACATGCATGCTTCAAGGGTGGGAATCCATCAACCAAATCAACATGCAAAGCCATATAAACATTTCCAACATTCATCAACATGCAAAAAATTCATCCATGGCATTAAAACTCACAAAGCAAGCTGGGAAACGCAAGGAAAAGGTAAGAGAACAATTACCTCGCGCCATGCTTCTGGAAACAAGCTTTTCAGACTAATCTGTATGCTCTCTAACCGGATTGGGGGCAACCGACTGCTGAATTTCCTCTCTAGGAATAGGAGAAGTTGAAAATGGAAGAGAGAAATAGGCTGAAATGCAAACGGGTGAGAAAAAGAATGAACTTAGCTCACGACTCACTTATATAATAAGCCATGCACGGTCGTGCATCAATGATGCACGGGCGTGCACAAGGGAAAATGAACTTAATTCATTTCCCGCTCACTCGCCTGATCGAATCCTTCCGAAAGGATTCCTATGAAAGCCACACGGCTCCGAAAACTTACTAACTCACCCCTGAACTCTGCTAGACTCCCAATTTCTTACTGAATCCCGTTTCTAACCTCATAACTCTAACCGAAAAGGCTTTCGAAATCTAGGATGCTACAATAAATGAGCTAGTCCTAATCATAGCTAAGGAGAATTAGTTCATCATATTATAAAAATTATCATACAAATTTAAGAGAAGAATCATAGAGTTTAGAAATAAAACTCGGTAAAATAAACTCTTGAATTTTATTGCAATCTATGTGAAATCTTCAAAGTACAATCTAAAGTTGAATCAATTATCTTGTGTAAAAAGTATAAGAACAACCTATAAAATATGAGTAAAATCACTCTAAATTGTGTCTAAGATGAATCTCCCTCTTCCAAGTAAGTTTAGGTAGTATTTATATGTAAAATCTATATTTTGTTGTCGGGTTGTACCACAAAGCATCGCTTCTATCGTAATGTGTCCCTTTTCACTTCGCTCTTACTGTTGGGTGCATTGTGGTTGGGCATCACAGTGCCTGACTTTTGTGATTTCCTACACCCTGGTGCTGTAATGTAGCGTAGAGTGGAAGCACCAGTTTTGCTCTGGTCTTTGTTCGCTTCTCGTCTTCAACTTATCGAAACATTATTTTGGGCACTTTTACTCTTGCTTGTCATCAACTATTTATAAAAATCACAAATATCCTACATAACTCAACAAACAAATCATTATCTCGAATTTATTCGAATCAAGGGATAAAATCATAAAATTCTATCCGAAATACTATAAAAATGACCACAAATTTGTATGTCTACCTGACATCAACCTTTTTCTAACCTAAACATGACTCTTTATGCACCAATTCCACCTCTTTGGGTCGTTGTGTCATCAACCTTTACAACTATCGAGTTCTCATCACTATTTAACGACTTTTTGGCTTGCACTTCTGACCAATTTTTCTTTTCTAACTTTTGTAAATTTTAGACAAAAATTACTATTATATCCTTTTATAGTTAATTTATATTAACAGAGTTAAGATTTAGATATAGAAATATGATTTTATGATGTTAAAATGTTTTTCGAACACCTTGGGTGGAAATATTAATCACTCTTGGAAATGATTAAAAGGCAATCATCCTTGAACTCTAAGAACTCTTAATTAGGCAAAAGAAAATAGTTTGAGTAGGATGTTAATTGATTATTCGGGGGCTTCATGCATAAGAAGGCATTGTAGAAAAGGTTGGTAATAGTTATCAAACACATAATAAAGGCACATAATGCCATAACATGTAGGGACAAAATAAAGTACACTAAGTAGTAATACAGTGATAAAAAAAGATGCTCATGTCCTTGAGGCATGTTTGGTACTCTTTCTTTATTGCCAAGCAAATCTATATCTGGCTCCCCTTATGGGAATTAGTGACTGGTTACCAACCAACAACTTTTCTTGTTGCCTTTCGTACATTTACAAATTCACGAACCAACAAATCAACAAGACTCTCACCATAAAACATTGAACTTGTCTCATAATTTACTTTCAAAGTTTTTAAATATTATCACACCCCTTTTCCTTAACTTGATATAATTACAATCATATTCAACTTAGCTTGAAACTGTAGCTTTCATTGTTCTTTGAGAAAGAGAACACAATAATATTTGGTCATGCATTTTAGACATCTTTCCTAGTTATAAGATTTTGATTTGATTTCTTCACATGGGAAGCAACCACCATGACTCAATGTATATGAAATAAAAATTAGACATAAATTTACATCATCATGTGGCTACTTAATCACCTAAAGAACCATAAATTTGCAAGAACTTAATATTAGAAATAGGAAACAAAAAACATAGGGTTGGAAGGGTGAATAATGTTAGTTCAAAGTAAAGCAAAGTATTCATAAAAATTTGTATATAACCAAAAGCCCTCGCCAAAGCAAAGAACAACTAGTTTTCTAACCTCAAATATCCCATCTTAGCTGGTATATATCAAACCTGTGGGCTTATCATTCAACTTAAATGTATATAGCAATCTAACTATTCTTTTTCTTCGTCTCTTATTTTATATATAGGAGTGTTTCTACTCTCTTTCACTTCATTCTCAAAACATGTTTTATCATCTTTATCTTTTCTCTCTTATTCTCCCTTTTTAACAATGGCAAAAGTTGTCAAGTTAACAAAGCTTAAGTCAGCCATAAAGAGACTTTCATCTTTGAGCAAGCTTTCGCGCAGCAGTTGTAACATCGCAGCCTCGAACAACATGGAATCTGATCGTCACCACGGGAAGGGTTCAGAGGATCTTCATGCAGTGTATGTGTGAAGGTTAAGGAAAAGATATTACTAAAGTTTTGACACCATTCTCCACCCTCTATTTCAAGAGTTGATTAATAGGTCGTCAAGTGGTGGAGGGTTTAGTGAAAGAAACAAAGTTGTGGTGTCTTGTGAAGTTGTGTTGTTTGAGCACATGTTATGGATGCTTGAGAGTGGTGAATCTCAGTTAGGTTCCATGTAAGAGCTTGCTGAGTTCTACGCTTGTTGATTATTGTAGTTATTATTATCACTACTGATGATGATTAAAGTTGAAAGCAATATTAATTATAGGCATACGAATTTGGATGGTGAGGATTAACCCATTTGTTATACGCCCAGTTGATGATGAAGAAGAAGTTCATAAAGTTGGTTAGGATGAGTTAAGGTTCTTGTTTAATTAGTATTAAGAACTTGACTAGGAATATTGTACTCATTCATTTCTATCAAGTGTGTTCTTATCGAAATCAATTATGTAAAGATGAGCTTTTGAGGTTTTCTTTTTTTTTTTTTTTTTCCTCGCTCATTTGTTACTCATAAGAATTGATTATTAGTGCTAATCAGTGTGGTTATAATTAAAGCTTAATTCTTAAGGAAATATTTGACTCACAAGCAAGTGGGTTTTATATACTAATTAATTGTGGCAAAACACTAAGCGTCTACAAATGCAAATGTTATATAATGGAGACACAGTCTAAATTTTGTTACTTGAAATTGTTAAGAAACAATTATGAAATCCCAACAAATAAGATGGATAGAATAATGAGTCACAATTGTAATTTTCTAAATTTCAGGATACTAAATCTTAATATAATGATACTAAATCTTAATATAATGTTATTGAAAAAGCATCGTTTATATAATAAAGGTAGAGTAATGATGGGATGTCCAAAAAACCAGAGTTTGGTGCAATTGATACTACTTTAAGTGTTTTGTTTAGTGGCATTAGATTAGCACCAGAGGGAAAGTGAACTTAAAATATGTAATGAATTGTTTTAGGAATAATTAAAGAGAGAAGACAGTGGAAGACATTATACTCATGTGGGTCTAAGTATTAAATAACTTGTATACTATCAATAGCAAATTAGCATTAATTAAAGATGCAAATGATTGGGTAGTTATTAAGAGTGCTTTATATTTGTATATTTTATATGTTGATACCAAAAGCACTAACTTAATGAAAACTAAATACACACACACACTCTTTAAAGACAAGTTTCAAATAAACCCAAAATTTGGCAATAAGAATTTTGACCATCCATATAATCATAATAACTTAGTTACGTGTTCTTTTGTGTTGATGGATATGTCTCACCAAAACCCTAATAGCATTTTAGTACAAGAATTAATTTTACTACACATCAACCTTACTACTTCATGATTGATCTGAAGTTTCTTGTCCAAATTTCCCAAAGATTGAAACCCAATTGTCACTCATTCCTGTGAAATAATTGCATGTCATCAACTTCAACTTGGTTTTGTTGCTTCTAAGAGCTATGGCCATTTCATTAATAGTTGTACATCTAGTATATCGACTCTTTATAGTCTGTAATGCTGTTTTCGTCTTTTGGCTATGTCCACCTGGGGTTGGGCCCCTGTTTTATTACGATTTGTTTTATGCAGAGACAAGTCAATCGGCAAAAGGGTGAGGGTAGCGTAGGCTTCAAAAATCAGTGTGCTAATTGTTATAAGAATGGGCCAAGACCAGAGACTTAAAATTTTTTTTGATAACTTTTCCTTAAGTTCCTATCTAAGCGAAAGACCAAAGAGTTATTGTGTCTTGCAGCTTTACCCTTGAATGGCAACAATGGCTCCAAGTCGTAACATGAACAGAGACTTGAAATCCAACCACCCTTTTACAGAATTCAAGGAATAGTTACTGAAATGGTGAGAGTTATAGGTTGAGTATCTTTCATACAAATTTATGTAGCCCAAAATGTCATTCTTAACTTGACAAAGGCTTGCCAGTTGCAGCTTTTTATTTAAGTATTGGCGTTCATATCGTATCCTTGCAAGGATCTTGCACCAGTGAATTGGGTGCAATCGAGGTCGTGAACCACAAATTTATCTCACTTGAAGCCAGATTATGAGACAACCTAGAATCAAATCTCACAAAAACAAGCTCATTAATATTAAAAC
Organism: Anacardium occidentale; assembly: GCA_026122585.1. Lineage (NCBI taxonomy): Eukaryota > Viridiplantae > Streptophyta > Magnoliopsida > Sapindales > Anacardiaceae > Anacardium > Anacardium occidentale. Next base: position 125,367 of record JAJEJH010000872.1, on the reverse strand, counting down.
AATCGATTGTATATCAATATACACAAGAATCTCAAACAGAATATGTACATCTTTACTATAAGAGAACCCAGATAGATGAATAATATATCATATCATTCTTAAAATGATTAAACTTTAACCTTCCGGTTTGCATGATGGATCATCCAGTCTTCAAACTCCTTTAGTTCATATAGGATCCTGAGAACTCCTTGATTATAGAAGCCACATTCTTCAGCTGATTTATAGAGAAGCTCCAGGAAATTAGTGTCCCCAAGTGCTTTTCTGTAAACCATGAAGTGTTTTATTTCATCATTTACACCTACACATATTGGCACATGGCCTCTAGGAGTTACCATTTGGGGTCCTCTTCCAAGTCTCTTAACTCTCCCACAACCACTACCTCCAACTCTAACTGCAATCAGCTTACTCAATTTGCTTGATCTCACTCCCATTGTAAAACTCTTCCCTGTCAAAACCTAATGGAGACATTTAAATCCCACGTATAATTGTTATCTAATGACCAGTCAGACCTTGATTAAAGGTCTGTTTTTCTATCTTTCTTACGGAGACAGTAATGTGCTAATGCAATTTTTCTGGGCAACATGCTGTGGCCACTAAGTCGATTACAAAACTAGAGTCAAATTAACAATTTCATCATCGAAGTGTACTAGCCTTGTACTGGGCATGTTCATTCTTTTACTGAACCTCTAATCCAAGATTAAAATATTATACTATATTATATTGCTAATCTTTGATTACTGGGAAATTTAACATGTATGAATGGATTAAGAAAACTATGCGGCTGTTTTGTTCACGCTAAGAAGTTATTAACAATCTAAAATTTTTATTTTTTTTAATGAAAATATCTAAATAATTATCAGTTGATTTTTTACTTGGACAATGATTTAGGTTTTTGAAAATCATTTTAGAACCATATATTAAAAAAATGTTTTATTTAACATGATTATGTTTGTTTAAAAACCCTATTTACGGGGAACTCAAAGGGCAAAAACAAAAGAACAGAAACGGCGCCGTACTATGTGTGCAGTCTCATAGAGAGACCAACAAAAAAAAAAAAAAAAGCACGTCTCTGCTCTGTCTGGATTGTCAAGTCCTGTGGCGGTGAGTGACACTTATCTTAATCAACGATCCACGGCGGCGATCTATTATAAAGTTGGTGAGTCACTCTCCCTATCTTTCTCTCATTCTTGAATCACATAAAAATCCCATCTTTTTACCGTTTCTAAAATTCTTTTTCTCCTTGACGAACCAAATCAAAATGCGAACTTTTTGATTTTTCCTTCACTTGAAGCAGATTATTTTCAAAATTTTTATGGTGGGTCGTCTGTTTAATTGTAAATAATGTCAAAGTTACTTGGCTATTGTTTCCATTTATGTAGCAGCTTTAAAGGGTTGAAGAGATATGTCTAGATTTCGTGCAATGTGGCAAGCTTCTATGAATGCTACAAAGAAAGGTATTGTATGTGGCTAAAAGTTTAATCCGTGTATATGTGAATGCTTCAATATTGGTTTTTGGATTACCCTTTTGTTCTTAGCACTTTGTATTGTGAGGACGTATAATTGTCGTGGTAAGTTGGTCTAGAGTTTTGGCAGGGAGGACTGGAGGGCTATATATTAGATGAAACCATGTTTGGTAGGGTTAGATTGTAATTCTTGTGTTTGTTTGCAATTGTGAGTTTGCAAGGGATTTGAATTATGTATGCTGGAAATGCCATATTTTTGTTGTTCAGGTTATTGGTAATTAATATTAAAGGTGATGTTATGAAGGGCTGACAACTCATGTATTGGTATAGTCGTGCTAATCATTGGATCTATCTTTAATCTGGTTCTAATTTTTATTTGGAAGACCATAATCTGAGAAAAAAGTGAAGGAAGACGATGGACTGATAATTGATGGCTTCACATGATTAATGGTTATTGCCCATTGCCGTAACCACCTTGGAAAATAGAATGAAGAAAAATTATATAATTTCAAATTATGTACTTTCATTCTCTTATTTGGAAATTTTGAAATTGTAGCTCTTACATGGAAGGCTGAGGATTTGATTCCTCCCTCTGAGAGATATATATTCAATTTCAATTCGAAGGAAGAGTTGAAAAAGTGGCATCTTTATTCAGATTCTGAATACGGAGGTATGCATAATTCCAATTTTAATGTGTCTGTTGCAAAAACATATGAAGCTATCATTTCCAATGAAAGACTTAGGAATTGTGGATTTCCAAAATGTTTATGGATGATAGCAATTGATCTGTTGTAAAGGTCACACACTTATTTTCTAAGAATGTAATTAAATTCTCATGTTTTAAATTTTTTCAGGGTTGTCCTCAGCATCTCTTGAAATTGCGGATACAGGAAATGGAATGAAAGGTACTGGTCATTGCTGAATTTTAACTCCTGTAACATGGTTAATTTTGGATCATAGCACCCCAGCCTTCCAGTACAAACTATGAACATGATTCTCAGTACTTCTTACAAATGCAGGGAAGTTGATGCACAATCGGCTTCTGTTGCATTAGTTTTTGTTTTATATTTGTTAGCTTTGATTTTTAATTTCTGAAAATGATCACTTTGATAGGGGTTTTCTCTGGGAACCTTTCCCTGGACGTAAGTGAGGGTTCAACGTGGAACATTAGTCGGAGTGGCTTCTGTGGCATGCGGTCCAAGAAGGTGAACATTTTTTCTAATAATTGTAGGAATCTGTTGCTGTAGATTCAGAAATGACTGGGGAGCATTTTTGCATGTCAGAATCCTGCTTCTGTTGACCTTTGTTTTTTTCTTAAACATGTACCGCAGTGGGAATACATCCAAACACACTTCTTTGGTCCTTCCTTTCTCTCAATTTTCCTTGGAGACTAATATTATTAGAGTGACATTTTATGTGCAGTTTGATGGCTTTATTGATTTAGATGCATATGATACAATAGCACTAAAGTTGAAAGGAGATGGAAGATCTTACATATCTACTGTGAGTTTTCTTTCCCCTTTTATTCAGAGCTAGATGGAAGAAGCTGGCATGGATCCCTGTTACAATCCGCAAATGTACTATTTACTGTTCAAATTTTAAACTGAAGTATTTACTTAAACTGCAATGTAGATATACACAGAGAATTGGGTGAATTCACCTGGACAAGAAGAAGATAATTCATGGCAATCTTTTGTTTTTGTACCCAAAGATAACTGGTATATTACGAAGGCAAGTTTCTTTTTATTCAAGGCTGATGTTCTTAGTGACTTGATGCCACTGACTTAGCTCTTACTTGGAATAATAGAATTATGAATCCTGATTCCATAATTATTCAATTCATACTCTGCCAAGAAGCGGGAAATCAATGCTCTCAATTAATCAGTGAACTTACTGATTTTTGTCACTGAAAAGATTATGTACATCCATATGTTTTTACTTGGACATCTACTTTGAGTGTGGGATGACAAATGATAGAATCTACTTGTTCAAAGAGTTTCAGCAGTATGCATGAATTGTAGAATATTATAGAGCACAAACAAGTGTAAAATTCTTCCTTTTCCCTCTAAATTGGTTTGTCCTTTCAATGCCTTATAGATTCCGCTTGCTCAATATTTGCCAACGTGGAGAGGGAACGTTATAGATGCTAACTTGGAGATGAATCCATCACGTGTTCTTGGTATGTCTATATCAGTGAATGCAGGTGGTGGTGTTCCAGGTGCTAAAACTGGACCGGGTGATTTCAGAGTTGAGATTGATTGGATCAAAGCCTTGAGATCAGTGTGAACAGTAAAAATTCTTATTGATTCCTGTTTTTCTGTTAGTGTAATAAGCTGTTATATTATGTTCCAAAAGAAAATATGTTTCTGTAATGTCAGCCTTATTTATAATGTAATTGTGAACACAAATTACCAGGGTAAGTTTTTTCTGCCTCCCTTAAAATTCTTAGTAGGTCAGCGGGATATGGTTCCTGTGGGAATTTAATTTCTCCCGAACTTTCATGGATAAGGTTACGCTCCCACTTTAATCCAAAATTAGCAGCAGAATTTGTTCTGTTTGGATTAAAGTTATACCATGCTTCTTGGATTTTGATTTTTATTAGAATAAAAACATGCCAACATTTTTCTTTAATCCAGGTTAGTGTATGAGAATGTCTTGTGAAATACGATAGAAAGAATCCCCATTCACTTCGCTCTCACTCTGAACGCTGCTTCAAACATGACGGCTAGAGCTTTCAAAGCCTCTGAAATCGATCTCCTGTCTCACCCATCACTCTGTTCTGGTTCAAAATCAGGCTCTTGATATGAAGCTAAGATTGTAGTAGGTCAGGTGAAGGCCCAAGAGACAGCAGTTAGAAAGCCGGCTGGTCTCGGGCCTTATGGTCCTCCCAAACTGAGTGCATGGTTGACTGTCTATACATTGCCGTAAAATCTGTTTCACTGGTCGACCATTTTAAAACCATTCGTGAAGTCACAATTGCAAGAGGCAGTAGCACAAAGTTTGTTATCGAGGTTGTTAGGTGCTAAGGTATGAATTTTTGATTGTGGCTCTTTGTAGTCTTCAGCAGCGACACATGAAAGGTAGGGTGAATTTTGCTAGGGGTTGGCAGCTGCAACTTGTAAGCCACGAGTCTAACAACACGCAATATTCGATAAGGTCCAAAATAGCGATGACAAAGCTTATTGTTCAATTGACAAGCTACCATAGTGTGACGACAAGTTACTAGGACCTAGTCACCAGACAAGAAAGACTTCTCTTTTTGGTGTTTGTTGGCTTCTTGTTTCTTTCGATTTTGAGCTTGAAAGAGATTATTCTTTAGCTAACGAAGCAATTCTTCCCTTGTGTAGAGTACCTTGTCCATTGCTTTTACCGAAGTTGAAACTGCTTCAAATGAGCTGAAATGAAAGGTGGTGGTCTTCCATATACCGCTTCAAATGAGCTCATTCCTATTGTTGTTTGAAAGCTTGTGTTGTTGTGAAGTTCTAACGAAGGAATATCAAGTGCAAGGAGCATCAATTGTAAAAGCCCTTAAATACCGTTTCAGATACCTGTTAAGAGCCTCTGATTGCCCATCTATTTGAGGATGAAAGTCAAGGTCATGCGTGGTATCGTGTCTGAACTTGAAAAACTTAGTCCAAAAGGTGCGGGTGAAAAATGGATTACGATCAGAGACGATAGATTGGGGAAGTCCATGAATCACACCATGATTGAATTGAATAATTCTGCCACTCGGCCAGTAGTAAAACTGGTAGTTACTGCTCCAAAATGAGGGTATTAACTCTATCAATAACAACCATAATTATGGAGTACCCAGAAGATTTCGGCAACCCAGCAAATGAAGTCTAGAGCATCCAAATACATTACGAAATTGGAAGAGGTTGTAGCAACCCATAGGGAGGTTCGGTTGAATATTTAATGGCTCGACAAGTAGCACAACAACGAATATACACCTTTACATCACGCCTCATACTAATCCAAAAGAAGTATTCAACCAAGCGAGTGTACGTTCGTAGAGCATATGCATGCCCCCAGTAGGTGTGCCACGAAATTCCATCAAGAGTTTATCTTTAAGAGGAGACTGAAAATGATTATAAACTTTCCTTTTTACATAAGTAGTCATTCCCTGGTGCTATAATTAGTATCTGTTAAGGCTCATGAATTCAATTGTTGGCACAGTGACAACAAATCGGGAGAAGTATTATTCTCCGCTCATAACTCCTCCATAAAAGGAAATTGAATTGTTGACAACGCCATAGATAAAACTGCAATCTCTGTAGTCTTGGTGTCTTCTGTCATATGTTATAATGCATTGGCTACCGGATTATAACTAATAGGTTTGTACTCAACTGTAAACTGGTGTTCCATGAGTTTGCGCAAAAGATGTTGCCCTAATGACTACAAAATTTGAGTCGCTGCAATGATCGGTACGAATCCGAAAGTGGGGACTAACCAAATACTGTCTGTATTTAGCAACAACTTAAGTTGCAACATAGAGTTCACGCACATAGGTTGATGAACCACGTTTTCTCAGCTCCAATTTTTTCACTGAAACAGGCAATAGGAATGCACTATCCCAAGGCATCCATCTCAATGGTGAATTCTTGAGTAAAGTTAAAACTCTAGACACTTGAATTCAAATGTCTCCTAAAATAATCCACCCACCCAAGATATATGTGAGAGGCCAAATGTTTATAAGACTTTTTAGTGAGAGAGTATTTTGATTCAAATGAAAAATTCTAGACAAAATGTGATATATGGTTGGTGTCATAAAATGGTACATTGAATCGGAAATTAACGCCTTATGATGGCACTAGGTTGCCCACCTAGTTAGCCTACGACACACCAAAACAAGTATAAATGTAGAAAATTGAACACACATTAAGTATGAAATTTTCCATCCTTTTTATTACCAAAAAAGGACTACAAGCTTGCTGCTGAAGACTTACAATTTAGTGTTTTCCACTCTGCCTTAGTATTTCCACAATCTTCTATTTATAGGCATACTTAGGGTTGATATGCCTAACCCCTTAAGTATTACTTTAGGCACATAATCTATATCAGCAAACACAGGTTTCACTGTTGAGAAGCCACCTTCCATTAGCTGCTTGCATGCCAAGACTTCCTGCCCACGTCCAGACTGCTTGTGGTGCACTGTCTACTTGTTTGGTGCTTAATTTGTGGAGAGTGGCGCCCTTTTCTTGTGGAAGGTGTGCCTATCTATTAGCCCATTTTCTCGAACTGCTGGATACCTATTAGCTTGCGGAGACGCCCTCTCGGCCTTTGCGATCCCCATTTGTTGCATTCTCGCAAAATCAACACATTGGGACAATTTGGCATGTATTCTGCTTGCTTGTATGCACAGTCGGTTATGGTTTTCCGAAAGTTTTCCCCTGTCCATCCATAAGGCTTCTTTGCTTTATATTTCAGCCACCTGGTCTGAATTACATAGCATCAACACTTGGCCATCATGTCTTGATAACACTTGTACACACGTGCATACTTGGCAGCATTTTATCCATTCACATGTCATCCTCGCTTTTTACGATTCCTGTCCATGATAGAATCCATTTGCCTGTTTTGCCCTTTTTCACGTATTTTCCTGCAATGTGGTCTTGGCCCGCTTCGTTCTGTGCCATGCTTGAGTAGTGGCCTTGATAGCTCACGAGCCCTACACCCCCGAGTCTGTTTGTGCACATGCACTTGCCTGAGTGCATATTTCGTGTGAGTCGACGCACGCTGTCCACACGTGCTATTTCATCTCAATTGCATACTGAGCACCCAGTTACTCATGTCGATGTATCTTGTTATAGCCAATTTATTCATATCACCATGCCCGGCCCACGGCATGGTCTTGCCTTGGTTCGTGTATCAGTGCGCGAGCGCCGAGTCAAGATCAGGAGCTGTTGACAATACTTAAAAAACAAAAAAAACTTTTAATAAGAGAAAAATAACGGAAAGATAACTATTCAATCGTTATAAGTATAAATTTTATAATTTTAGTGATTAATTATTTATATTCTTATTAAAACTAAATAAATTTATATTTTTAACGATGAGTTATTAAATTTTTTACTAAAATATTCTCAAACTCATCGCTATTTCTAGGAATGAGTTTGAATCTATACTCATATTTATTGAATTTTTTTTATAGTAAAGTTCGGATTCACTTTTAGTTCGAATAATTTGGTTTATATTCGGTTCGTATTCGTATTCATATTTAGTTCGTAATTATATTTTATTAAAAATTATAATTAATAAAGATTATTAATAAATATAATTAAAAAATTTTTAATTTAAGTTCGAATTTGTATTTATGTTTGATTTGTATAGTTTATGTTCAGATTTGTATTTACAAATTTTTAAAATTATAGTTTAGGTTTGGGTTTAGATTTAGATTTGGATTTAAATAATTTGTTTCAGACTCGTTTGAATTGAATTTAAAAATGAATCTGAATATATTCGATTTGAATATAATCTTAGGATTCAATCTTAAATAAATGAAATAAAATAATAATAATAATAATTCTTATTTAATTAATAGTTTAATAAATTTAATAATAAATTGGATTCCAAAATGAATTTAAATGGAGTTAAGTTTCCCAAAACCCGAAACCCATTCTTTTTTGCTTTCACGTTTTTCCTCCACTTTCACAAAACTTCTCCATATTATAGCTAATAACAAAAACAAGGAATTGGGGAATTTTTTTGTATTTATTCAAGAACACTATTAGCTTATATATAGCCTTATACAATAACTGAAACTAAAAATAAAATACTGATAATAAACAGGATCCCAAAAATAGGACCTTATTAAGAAAATGGTAACCACCTACATATTAAATCCGAACAATTCCCTCACTTAAACTGAATGCTACATGCATCAGTTTATATTAGTTTCATAACAGACTCCTAACAGTTCTCGCAGCTTCAAGAAAGCATCCAACTTGAGTGGTTTAGTCATTATATCAGCTAGTTGTTCCTATGTACCACAATGCACCAACTCTACGGTTCCAGCCTTTGTAAGCTCTCTAAGAAAATGAAAACATACATCTATGTGCTTACTTCGACCATGCATAACTGGGTTCTTTGAAAGCTTAATTGCAGAGCTACTGTCACAATGAATCACTAGTGGCTTGCCTTGATTCTGACTTAGCTTTTCCAATATTCTTTCCAGCCATACTGCTTGACATGCACATGAAACTGCAGCAATGAACTATGCCTTTGTAGTAGATAGACTCACAACAGGTTGTTTCTTTGATGACCAAGATATTGCTCTTGAACCTAATAAAAACACATACCCTGAAGTGCTTTTCCTGTCTTCTAAATCTCCAGCATAATCACTGTCAATATAACCAATGAGTTTACAATTTCCTCCCTTCCTATAGAAGATTCCAAATCTAGTAGTTCCCTTCAAATATCTTAGCACCCTTTTTGCCACTTGTAAATGAAGCTCAGTGGGATTTTCCATATATCTACTGATAAGACTTACCACAAACATCAAGTTTGGTCGTGTGGTTGTAAGGTACATGAGACTACCAATCATTTGCTTAAAATGAGTCTTGTCCACCTTAACTCCACCTTCATCTTTCGTAAGCTTGAAACTAGAAACAATTGGATTATGAACTGAATTACTTTTATCTATTCCAAATCTTTGTAGCACCTCCCAAGCATACTTTTTCTGATTAATAAAAATACCATCTGACCTTTGCAAAACTTCAATACCAATAAAATATCTCATTTTGCCAAGGTCTGTCATATCAAACTCAAGCTTCATCGAATTTTTGAATTTGGTAAGCATGAATTCATCATTTCCAGTATAAATTAAGTCATCAACATATAGACTTACAATTAAGATTTTACCTTCTTTTCATGTCTTGATGAATAGAGTATGTTCATAATCACACTTCTTAAAACCTTCCTTTACAAATAGCCTTCTATACGATTGTACCAAGCACATGGTGCTCGTTTTAATCCATAAAGTGCCTTTTTCAACTTGTAAACTTTCTGCTCATTCCCTTTTTGCACACAACCACAAGGTTGTTCCACAAAAACTATTTCGTTTAACTCACCATGTAAAAATGCAGACTTGACATCTAGTTGGTAAATGGTCCATCTCTTTAAAGCTGCAAGTGCAACCACCAAGCAAATGGTTTCCATGCCAGCCACTGGTGCAAAAACTTCTATATAGTCTATTCCATACTGTTGAGTATACCCCTTCACTATAAGTCTAGCCTTGTATTTATCCACCTCTCCATTTTCATTAAATTTGGTTTTATAAACCCACTTAACTCCAACCTTTTTACCTCATTCGGGTAACTTTGTCAATTCCCATGTGTCGTTCTTTTTAATTGCTTCAATTTCTACATCTATGGCTCTTCTCCATTTCTCACTTTTAACAGCATCTTCAAAGTATATGGGATCTGCAATTGCAGCAGCAAGCATGGCCAAGTGAACTTCATTGTCTTTTTCAGAGAACCTTCCCCTGTTTCATAATCTCTCATCAAAATCAGTGGTCTCCTATTCCTTCCTTGAGTTGAGCTAGGAAGACTTTCTTCGTTTAAAGAAGAGGAAGAATTTTCCTCTTCTTCCATATCAGAAGAATTTTCTTCTTCTTCTATGTCAGTGTCAGGTTCGCTTTCCCTTTCAATCCCATTAGTTACAGCCACTACTTGCTGATTATCTCCCTATTCTAAATCACATACAATGACTTCTTCATACTTCTTGTCCCAATCCCAACTTTTGTCTTCCTCAAATACAACATCCGTACTTATTATGATCTTTTGTAAAATTGGATCATAAAGTTGATAGGCTTTTGATGTCTCACTAATTCCCAACAAAACACAAGTTAGGCTTTTATCATCTAGCTTACTTCTTTTGTTGTCAGGTACATGAACGTGAGAAAGACACTCAAAAACTCTAAAATACCTAACTGAAAGCTTCACTCCACTCCACTCCAGGCTTCTTTTGGGGTCTTACATTTTACTGCCAATGTTGGGCTTCTATTCAGTACATGCATTGTCCAATTGACAACTTTAGGCCAGAAAGTTTTTCGAATTTTTTTTTCTGAAAGTAGACAACAAACCATATTCATAATGGTTCTATTTTTTTGTTCAGCCACTCTATTTTGTTGTAGAGTGTATGTTGCTGTTAATTTTCTTTTTATGCCATTTACATCACAAAAATTAATGAACTCTTGTGATGTAAATTCTCCTCCTCAATCAGTACACAGGCTTTTAATATACATGTTTGTTTCCTTTTCAATAAAAATTTTGAAGTTTTTGAAAACAACAAAGGCTTCTGATTTCTCCACCAAAAAATAAACCCATGTTTTCCTACTAAAATCATTTGTGAAAGTGATAAAATACCTCTTCTTGCTATTAGAAATATGTGTGACTAGTCCACAAATGTGAGCATGCACCAACTGAAGATTTGTGTAGCTCTCCATGTACTTTTCTTTGGGAATAAGTCCTTTTGTTGCTTTCTTACCAAGTAGTCCCTACATAATTTTGTGAAAGCCTTAAGTTGTGGTAAACCTTTCACCATGTCCTTTTGTTGAAGAGTCTTTAAGCCTTTAAATCTCAAATGTCCATACCTGCAGTGCCAAAGTTGCTTTATATTTTCTGTAATTGTATTAAAACAAGTGGATGCTACTGGTTGAGATATAGCATGTAACACAAACATTCGATTTGAAGACATCTTTGTTTCCATGATCAAACCTTTCTCTAGATGAAATACCTTACACTTGCCATGTTGAAATAGAATTGCAAACCTCTTTTCTTCTAATTGCCCAATACTCAACAAGTTGTTCATTAACTCTAGTATATAAAATACTCCAGTAATGATCTGTATTATTCCATTCACCTGCAACCGTATATTTCCCTTCCCTGTTACAGTCATACATGTGTTATTGCCTAACTTCACTGAATCTTGAAAATTTTCATCAAAATCAGAAAAATATTCCCTTTTTCCACACATATGATTGCTACAATCTGAATCAAGAAACCACTTATCTTCTTTGTTATTGTTCACTTCTACATAAGCCATTAATAACATTTCTTCTTGTGTTTCTACATAATTGGCCTCATTCTCCTTGCTTGGACATTCCCATTGAAAATGCCCGAGTTTATGACAATTATAGCACTCTACTATAGTTTTGTTAAACCTTTGTTCACCTCGTCCTCTTCCTCTTCCTCTAGAATATCCACGACCTCGACCTCTTCCACCATGAATGATCTTCAAGGCTTGTTCTTCTGCAACATGTGAGCTCATGCGTTGTTCATGCACAAGCAAACTGCTTTGTAACTCATCAATAGACAAGGTGTCTATGTCTTTAGATTCTTCAATTGAACACACCACATAGTCTATCTTGGGTGTCATGGATCGTAAAATCTTTTGAATAACAACTACATCTCCTTTGTTCTCTCCATTTGCCTTCATCTTGTTAACAATGGCAAGTGTCCGAGCAAAATGCTCATTTACAGATTCATCCTCTTTCATGTGGAGAATTTCAAACTCCTTTTGAAGAGCTTGTAGATGAGCATGCTTGACTCGTGTTGTACCTTGATACTTTTGCTTCATAGAGTCCCATATGTCCTTTGTTGTATCCTTGTTGAGAATTGTCTCTAGGATTGAACGATCTAATGCTTGAAATAAATAGATCTTTGCTTGCAAGTCCTTCAACTTCTAATCTTCAATGTACCTGCTCTATGCATTAGTCAGAGCAACTCTTTCTGCTGCTGCAGGTATTCCGTTTTCAACTAAACTCCAGTATTCCTTTGATCGCAAGAAATTTTCCATGAGCATTGCCCAATGATCATAATGCCCATTAAATTTTGGAATTGCTGGCTGCACAAATGAACTTTCTGCCATTCTACTCCAATACTTGTTTACATAGAAGACTGCTGCTTCCAATTTGTATCATGCACTGTGGTAAGGCTCTGATACCAAATGTTATAGCTAATAACAAAAACAAGGAATTGGGGAATTTTTCTGTATTTATTCAAGAACACTATTAGCTTATATATAGCCTTATACAATAACTAAAACTAAAAATAAAAAACTGACAATAAACAGGATCCCAAAAATAGGACCTTATTAAGAAAGTGGTAACCACCTACATATTAAATCCTAACACTCCAGCCTTTTCCATTAAATCAAACAAAACTCACACTGTGATTATATATTTACGCTAAGGAGTGAGAGGTATGCTTTGTTTTTATTATTTGTTCTCTTGTATTTTATATGTTTTTAATGCTAAAAAATTTGTTGTATTATTTTTATAATTTTTTTCGAAAATATACAAAAAATTTATATGTTGATCAAAAGAAAAAAAAGCTACTCTTAAATTGGGATTGGGTTGGGAAAGTTGCTTGATACTCAAATTTTTTATACATTGTGATTGTTGAAATTCTGGTTTTGTTTTCAATTGCAATATTTTCTCAATAATAAAACGTAGGTTAAAAAAAGATAAATTTCTTGAGATTTTTTTTTTTTTGCTCTTATTTTATGTTTAGTTTTTCAGTTTGATAATCATTATCTATGATTATTCAAATTTTAAATTTTCTAAATTTCATTTCATACTGAATTTATATGCTATGTATCAGCGGCTATATATATATATAGGGAATTTTGTAAATATTGTTTCTTAATTTGAAAGACTTATACTGATTTCCAAGGAGTTGATAAAAGATCTCATTATTTCAGCTTTTGGTCTGGTTAGTCTTTGTTTTATTTTCATTTGGTTAAATATTTAGTACAATGGATTTTAACATTAAAAATGGATTTGTGGTGTGTGAGATTAGTTTTGCTTAGGTGTCTATCATCTGCTTGATCAAAATTCTGAACCGCCTGTACTCCATTTGTTCTATACTTTTCATGTCGATCGAATTTTAACAATTTATTTTAATAATTTTCTATAAAAAAAAGAGATGTGTCTTTATTTTAACTTGTAATCGAACACTTGCTCTTTTTTCTAATATATAATGATCATATTTGTCATTAGCTGTGAGGAATTTTTTTTAACATATATTATTTATTTATTGAAAAAAAAGAGATGTGAATTTTTTTCTAATATATATTATTTATTTTAAAAATGTATAATGAGAAGATCCAAATCAATTCAAAAGTTTTCTAATTTTTGGCCCCACACTCATTAATTGTTGACTGTGAGAAATTTATTGTCGCAATTACATTACAAAGATTCTGAAAGATATCAGCCTCTCAATAGCTGAATTTGTCGTCTTCTACTGTCGAATCCATTTACATAGTAAGGCTAAGACAAAGTTTCACCCGTTTAAGTTTAAAAATTTAGCCTTTCACCCTTAACTTAATTTTTTATAATTTTTTTATTAAAATAATTAAATTATTTTTTTAAAAATTAAAAATTTATAATAAAAATATAAAATAATTTTAAATATATATTTTTAAAAATTAAAAAATATTTAAAAATTTTAAATTTAAAAAATATAGAATATGCGTACGTAAACCTTTGGTAAGCGGTGGCACTTCTAATAATCGGTAGTCATTTAGGCCACTTGGTTCGGAGGAGCAGAGATCGGCCTCTCCTTTCGATGAAGCGACCGTCGTAGCCTCGATTTTGGAGAGGCGGCGGTCACGGTACGCCTCGGAAACAAATCAGGGGCAGCGGCCGATAAAGGTGAGTCATAGCCCCAGCGTTCCAGGCAGTGGCCAGGCCGGGCGGCGGATCTGGCGCCTCGCCCGAAAAGCGGAAAGTAGCAGTCTGTCGTCTGCGCAAAAACGCGGAAGCGGCCCGGCCAGCGCCTCCCGCGGAAGGCGAGATCTGGCCTCTCACAGGCACCGGTGTCGAAATATCTATTATAAGCGTACTGCGCACCAGCCCGTCACGGCGGCGATGCATTTGCTCCTATTTTTAAATATAAAATTTTTAGAATTTTTTTAAAATTTTATTTTATATTTATATAAAATTTATTTTATTAATTTATAAAATTTTAATATTAAAAAGATCAAAATACCTCTATTATTATTTACTTATTATTTTTAACAAAAAAATTAGGTTAGGGGTGAGAAACTGAGTTTTTAAATTTAAGCGGGTGAGACTTTATCTCCGCCTCAAACTAGGGGTGGGAAATAGTTCTTTGGCCACATAATAAAACAAATTGACATTTTGCCTTTGGTCAATCACCATGACTCAATTTTCAATAGTCAAATAATTTTCAATGCCATTTACATAATAAAACAAATTGACATTTTGCCTTATGTCAATCACCATGATTCTTGTCCCACCACCGCACCGAAACACGTCCCTCCCATGACCACTCTACCATGTTTGGCACAACAATGGAGGATGATGACGATGACCATTCTCTTGATTCCTATGCCATGGAACTCTCTGGTCCAAGATAGTAATAGTAATAGTAAAAAAACAGATACGAGTGATTTTTTTTTTTCCAGTTGTTTACAAGCCAATATATATTTTAGCAATGATAGGTTGATGTTATCAAGTTTTCTGGCTTCATGGGTGTTGTAATGTAAATATTACTTCAAGTGTGTTTGAATTGGAGAATCTTCATGTCAAAAAGTGTCAATGTAGGGAGTCATCTTTCTGTATAAAGGGGGACATTATGAAGGTTCTCTGGCCCCAAGGGACAGACCAGAGAGAAATAGGCAATTTGGGGAACTTATTTCTGAGGGATTTTGACTGAAAGTTGGTAATGATATTAGCACTGTTTTTTGAGCTGTGAATATGTGAGATGAGGTAAGTTCTGGGCTCTAAGTGTAAGTTGTTATGGGGTCATATAGTGTAAGATGGAGGTAAATATAGTATCTTATTCTCTTATGATGGTTTAACCGCTGTTTCCTGTTTTAATTTTTCAGTCATTTTCATTTTTATAATTATTTGAAATATTAATTATGGGACTTGGTAGGGTGACACTAAGGGTTCTGCTAAGGGAGATTCATCGACTAAGAAAGATATTCAACCAGGCCACAACACACCCCAGGCAAATAATGCTTTCCCTTTTTTGTAAAAGATAATTGTCGTACTTCAATAAGTGAAAAGAAACTTTTTTTTTTTTACACTCTAGCTGAAGATTGTTTTGCACTTATGCATGACAGCTTGCTCATCAAGGTTCTTTCTCTCAAGGTGTTAGCTATGGGAATTCTAAAGTAATCTCTCTCTCTTATATTTATATATATACATATACACGCTCATTAAGATCCTAGTACATGTGCATCTGCACGACCACCTTCAGACAAGTATTTTCATTGTATGGAAAGCTCATGTAGGTTGATATTTGTTTCAACATTTAGTGAGGCATTCTAAATATTATTCTAAAGCTGACTAATCAAACAAAGTAGAGCATTTACAATGGAGCATTTTCAATCCAGGGATATGAATACCAGCTAGGCAATTTCAACAGAAATACAGAAGCACCTTGAAATATCTTTGAAGCACAGCTGATCAGTCATGATCGATGTTGTTCAGTTTTCTGTTAAAGTTAAAGCATCTGTCCCCAGTTTTCAGTTTTTAAGAAATATATGTTGTCTTTTAACTGTTATGTTGGTGCTCTCTTGTTATTTGATTCTGCAGTGAAATAACAGACTTTGTGTAGTACATGTTGACCCTTGTCTGGTTATCAATACGCTCTTTGTTCATGTATATTTAGTTTAAAATATTCAATGCCTTGTTTACTGATACTGTATATGTACTTAATTCCTTTGTTTTTTGTTGGAATCCAATAGTTATGATGAGATGTTCTCCAATCAGTAAACATTCCATTACCGTACATGGCTAGATATCTGAAGTCTTATAGATATATTGATGCATAGATAGATACCCAATGTATATGTGGTAATTTGTATCTCTTGAACTTTTTGAGGAAGATAGTTTAGGGCCATAACCTCAAGCTTTTTACATGAGATTCATGGTGAATCTAATTAATTAATAAAAATATAGATTATTGGTTGTTTGTAATTTGACTTCCTTATTTAAATTTTTGTATAAAAGTTCTGTTGACTTGTTTTTCTCCTCACAATTTATAGGTATTTGAATATATAAGTTAAACGAGAAATGTTTAGTATTAGTTTTGACTAATACATAAACTCTTGTGACACTTATAATCATATTATGATTATAGGAATAGATTCAGATAATATGACCCTTATAGTTTTTTTATGATTGTTAATCACATAAAAGCTCTTATGATGATTATAATTAGTATATTATTAATTTCAATGATTATATTTTGTAAATATCTTGTTTTTACTAAATTAATTGAAAATTAATTTTTCATAATTAACATCATTTTTATCATATTACAAAACTCTATTATTATTTTAATGACAAACAAATTAAAAATGACTATAGTGACAAAAATATTTCTTATTTTTATAATTTTTAATGATAAAAAGATTATCCTACAATTACAGGAATATCGATAATTTATAATATGTTTAATGATTAGTAAATATAGTTAAAATAATATGAATATCCATTATTGATAATGTTTTTAGTGATTGGTAAAAATTAAAATAACGATGGGAATATTAATCGTTATTATTATCTAGTGACAAGTAAATATGATCATAACGATGGTAATATTTATCGCCAATATTATATTTAATCATATTTAGTAACTAATAGATATTGTTATAACAACAAAAATATTCGTCGCTGATATTATGTTTAGTGACTAGTAAGTATTACTATAACGATGAGAATAATTATCGTTATTATTATTTTCAACGACCATAATCAATGTTATACTGATAAAAATATTAGTCGTTATTACTATTTTTAATGACAAGATTTATGTTATTTATTATTTGTATTAACGACGAGATATTTTTTTCATTGTTAATATTTTTAACGGCTGAGGCTTTAACGACGAGATTTTTCTTGTCATTTAAATATTTTAATGATAAAAAATCTACTTTTAACGACTATTTTTTCTTTCGTTAAAGGTTTTTTTTTTTTTTTTTTGTAGTGTAAACCTGTTAGTGTTGAGGTTGCTTGCTTAACTTATGTTATCAAAAAATTAAATAAGACCTTGGCTAAGTGAAATTGAATGATGTTCCATAGTTTAAGGTACTTCGTAATATTTTTGAGCATGGTTTGTCTTACTCTCTTAAATGTAACATGTACCATTTTATATACAAGAAAGAATTCTTGAATGTAGCAGACCTTTTTCATTAGAAAAATTTTCCTTCCTCTCTTGCTCTTACGTTCTAAATTTTCTCTTGCTGAAAATTACAAAACACTGAAAAACAAAGCCAAAAAGGCTGATTCTTATTAACAAAGTTTAACAGTCTCCTACCAGATGTAGCCAAGGTCCTGATCAGGAGGATTCTTAGGTAATAAAAAATTTGACCTTTGGATAGCTATATAAAATTTTCTTTTGTAAGCACCTCACTCACATGGATAAGTATCCTTTTTGGACCCATTCTCCAATTTTGGCTTCTTCTATTTTGTAAGTCACTTGACAAACATCTGAATATTAGTCCTTAGACTTTCTCTTATGCTTATTTGCCCCAAATATAGCTTATCATACATTCTCGTAACACAATATGCATCATTTTCCTTTGGAAAATAGCCTACTTGAGTACCTAGTATACATAGCAAGCTCGTCCCTACACATCATGCCAGTGTTCAGCCCTCAAATATATCCATCTAGAATAAAAATAAGATTAAAGTCTACAAACTTACCAAATAGCAGGGGCGTCTAGAACAAGAAACACGAAAGGTAGTTACACCCAATAACCATCCTTGATTCTTCGATGATGCAGATTTGCAAATCATTTTTCTCATAACATGTTTCCCATGAATGGTCCATATCTACTATATTTGTCGGAGTTCAGCTTATAAGTTAGATGATGACTAAGTTAAAGATGTTTGGAGAACAAATGTTGTGTATATTGCAAAAAGGAGAAAGAAGAGAGTGTATTTTATTATAAGCATTGACTGATATATATGCACAAGCTAGTACACATTACATTTATTCAATATTTAGATAATCGAAGTTCATGAAAATTACATAAAGAAAATCAATACTCATTCACAAACCCAGTGTTAGGACTAATTTTGTAATTGAAGTTCATGAAACGTCCAATTATTTTTAACAATATCTCAATGTAAATATATTAAATTAATAACTAAGCAATTACATTTTAAGGGAATAGTATAGAAATTAATTTTTGGGAGATATCAAAAACAAAGTTTTACTTGTTGAACCAGTAATTACTTGAGGCAAAATATTAATACAGAATGTAATGAAATGCATAATGCTAAAGCTAAATTCGCAGAAACAAGTAGCCATTAAATAAGGAAACACAAAAAAGTAATGAAGAAGTGGTAATGGGAAAATAGTACTAAAGGAAAAAAAATGACCTGTGAGGTCTTGATTTTGAACAAAGAACCGTACAAATTTTATAAGTAAAGTTACTTGGGGCAAAATATTTCCAATGGCTTGAGGTTTAAGCAGCAAAATCTTGACCAAAGAATCGTACCGATTTCAGCAGATTCGACTGGAGAAGACAAGCATGGCAACAGTTTCAGAAGATGAGCACACAAGTGTGGTGTGATCAAAAATGGGGATTTAGGTTTTGTTTATGCCAGAAAGGAAATGAAAAGGAGTCGCGTCTGCTATGTAATTAAAAATTAGAATGGGGCGATATCCGATTCTAATCTGTTACTTATTAGAATAAGAATATATATTCGGATTCTAATCCCATTTTAATTAGAATCAGAATATAATTCCATTCTAATTATAAACATATCAGATTCGATATTTAAAAAATTATTTACATTTTAGAATCAAAAAACCATTCTGAGTCGATTCTGATGCTAATTGGAATTAAAATATAATCTGATTCTAATTAGAATCGGATTACAAATGTAAATAAATTTAAATAAATAACATGTAGTGTTGGAAAAAATCCATTTCAATTTCGATTCTAATTTTGGTCCGAATCTATTCTAATGGTAATTCGATTTTATTTAGAAATGGATTCAAGTCAATTCTAAAATTCCGATTCTAATTACAAATTTTCTAATTAGAATCGGATTACAAATGTAAATAAATTTAAATAAATAACATGTAGTGTTGGAAAAAATCCATTTCAATTTCGATTCTAATTTTGGTCCGAATCTATTCTAATGGTAATTCGATTTTATTTAGAAATGGATTTAAGTCAATTCTAAAATTCCGATTCTAATTACAAATTTTCTTGTAGTATCTAAAGTTGGTTTTGTTATTTTTCTAATACATTTGCATTTTCATTTTTATCTTTATATACAATATAGTTGCAATTCTAAAATAAGGCTTATTAACAAAAAGTTCCTGGCACAATATGGGGTTCCCGCAAAGATTTAAACTATATAGATTATCAATTCAGATAAATAAAGCAACAAAATTCAGAACGATTTTACTTTTAATGTTCTTAACACTTTATAATTTTCTATGTATATAAACTCATTGTTGACTTTGATAATAATTGGCAAAAGAATTTGTAGACGAAAACTAAAGATTCTTCGTGTCTTTCACATTAGCAAGTTAGCCAAGTGAAATAGATTGAGAGCAAGACGACCAAAAGCTACAATTTGACCAACTTTCTAAAAAAATAAATTTTCACATACTAATCACATTGGAATTAGGCAAAAATGATGCGGCGGATTGTCTGTCAATATCGTTTTAATTAGTGACAAATTCTGCTAAGCAAAGGTCATCCCACTTGAAATATTGGTTGGTGCCAGGGTCTCCTTTGAGGGGTGTTTGGTCATATTTGTTATCAAGTCCCCCTTGATACCCTTTCTGCTAGCTGGGTAACTCATTGCTAGCTGGTTGATTAGACCCTTCATGATCATAAAGTGTAGTGAAAAGGACTATCCAAATGGTAGTAGTTAATCTCAATCAAAAACCTATCAACCCAGTTGATAGATCTGTCTATTTCTCTGCAAATTGCCAACATGCATCAGTCGTACCTAATCTTATTACATTCTTCTTCCTTTTTCTTCCTTTTCTTTTTATACAACATGTTAAAAGATCGTCTACATAACTTCCAAGTTGTAGCTACCGAGGACCCTACCATATATACCTGCTAGATACAAAACAAGAATCTTCATATAAGATATTGCTCATGTGCCATTCCTTCTCATCAAAATAGACTAGTTGCTTGCTAGCTAGCTAGAGAGTTGCATGTAATTAATATAGTATCTTAATTCAATTCTTATTTTGTTCTTCAAAGTTCTAGGAGATCCAAGTTGAATCTTGTCTATCGCCCTATGGACTTAGAACTTGTCTAATACTTATACACACGTTCTAACGGAATTAACAACATGTAAATCATGTTTGCTATTAACAAGCCATTTTCTGTAGTTAATAGCTAAATCCCAACAACCTGATCCCATTCTGTTTTATATAGGACAATGTCATCTCAACGATAACTTAATTATAGATAGTATACATTATCGATCTAATAACATTATTGATTTCATACGAAAGTATATGAACTTTAAGTTGAAAATAACACTCAAATTGTTCGATCAAAAGCAATTGGAGATGGCGTAGGGTGGATGAATGAAAAGGAGTCCATAGATTTTGAGAAGGGGTGAGATATATTATAGAAGACGTGGACGAACAAGTTCCAAAAACACATATTCAGATGCATGTCGAAGTTCAAAAGAGACTGCAAAGGAATGCTGACCAAACACTTAAAATATAAATATATAGTCAACTTTTTCCAGAAAAATCTTCTAGCCGAAACTTGTGTCATGTGCATTTGTGGACTTATTTCAAGCTTTGCCTTGTGCGCCTGCTCAACTTTGTATCATTTGTTCGCGTATGTATAATCCATGTATATTGCCTCTTTTTTATCCATGGCAACTCTTTTTTTTGTTCCGTAATTTCGGGACGAATCATTTATGACGAAATAAAGTTAACCCATTAAAATTTAAATTATATAATGAAATTATTCAGTTGTCTTATGATTTGCAACTGGTGCTTTATCTTGCTACTCATGTGCTATACATACATACATACATACATATAATATTGAGGAATATTGGTCATGTACTATATAATTCAGATATTAATGTCTCTCCTTTTGCCTCCACTGCCCTGCATGCACGTGTCTCTTCTCTTTCTTCGTTTCGAACGTGTATATATGAATAGTAACCCTAATAGTTAAAATTATGCATCATAAAGCTGTAACAAAAATAAAAGTTAAAAACTATCAGGAAAAACAGTAACTAATAGTATTAATAATTCAATGAATAAGACAATACAATAGTACTCCCATCGGGCAATAACACGATGTATATTAAACATACGTGCATCTCTGATACATGATAGATTTTTCCTTATTTTATATATGGAAGGAAATGAATGGATGATAACGAGTAAATTAATAATAGAGCTCTTGCCCGCTCTTGCAGCTTCTACAATCTTCTTAGATCATAAGGCACGTGATCTTTTCCAGCATCTCCGATTATGTGTTGCTGAAAATAAAATGTGGGCATTGCTTGCCTTTTGGACCACAAGCTAGTAATGTTAGTTTATCATATCTTTCACATATATGACCATAAATTTATTATTATATCGTTAATCGATACTTACAATAAAAATATGCATAATATTATCAAATCTGGAACATTTTCCAAGAGGATTAATTTATTATTTGAAAGTTTATATCTTTTATTATATTATTAATTCTCTAATAAAAATTTGGTAAAATAACATTATAAAAGTACAATTTATTGTTCATTTATTATTATACTATTTTAGATTTTATAAAATAAAGAAAGGGTTAATTTTGTTATTATAAAATTATATACACTTAGACTTTAATACGTCAAATTTAAATGTTTAAATGAAAAGATATTAATCATATTTTTCTATTAAATTATGAGATGATTAAGTTATGCTATACTGATAAAAGAGGAAGATCAAGTAATTTGTTGAGAAGACTATAAAAATGATTGAAATTGTTGAGACTTACTCTTCCCACAACTTCTGAATTGAAGGGTTTATATTCACATTTTAGGTTTTATATGTAAATAATATTATTTAATTATTGAATACTGTACAATATCTAATCACTTGTTTAGTACAGCCCTTATGGATTTTATTAAGGTAAATTTACTGCACAACACTATTTTTGGGTTAAATCTAATTAATGATGCATGTATTTTCATCAAGTAACTAAAACTTATAATATAAGAACATTGAAGAAGAAATATGATTAAAGATGTAAATTTTATGGTAGGCATTGGGTGTAAAGTGAGTTGGGTAGAAGAACACGTGTTGAAAACTCAATTAGTATCATATTTCAATGATCAATGGGTTAAAACCTCGTCATGTGTAAAGGATATATACTCTTAAATATGTGATCATACAAAAACAAAATTATATTGAAATTCCCTTTCTCTATCGAAAGAGGTAAAAGATTTAATTAATTAGGCAGCATATTTATTCTCTCCAAAGTTTAACAAATAAACTTTTCGAATTGCATTTATGACAGATTAAATACATGATGAACTCAACTGTAAATTATACATAAAATTGGTTGGTATTTTAAAATTTACGAAAACACTCAATCTCTTGTCAAATTATGAAGTTTTCAGGTGAAATATTTCATTTGTTTTCAATCCAAGTAAGCTGTTGAACTAGTAAAGACTGAAGATTGAAGCTCGTCTTGGGTAGTAGGTCAGACTTAGAAGTCTTTGGAATTTTTTGTATTCGGGCATTCTATTGATCCAATTGAGTATAGAATTTGGTATCCATATTGTTATATATAATATAATTGATGTGATTAGCAACTGGATTAACCGTTTCAAGATTTCAATTCTAGAAATACTGATTCCAATTTCAAATGAACAAACGTGCAACACAAGCATATGATCAGCAGTGAAAATCAGGAACACATGGATTATTTGGTTTGAATTTCACTTCCAAGGCAAAGGTATTCCCCTATTTCTCAAGATCCAAGAATCTAAAATCAAGACTTAAGAAAGCCAAATGAAGAAACAGAGAATTAAATGTCACACTGGCCTTGCTAGAAAAACTGAGACGACGACGTTGATTGGAAAGGTGAGCAGTAATCGGATGGACAGAGTGTACACAAGTGGTGGAACGCAATAACAAGAAATGCAAAGGCTTTGGGTTATTTTCAAAACTTAATTACCGTGAAATTATCTTGACCTTTTTATACCAAGTGTTTTCAACAATTTAACGCAACCGCTCATGCATTCTTTAATTAATTACACAGTTACCAAGACACAAGATTACATCTCTACCTCTCGTTCAATTAGTTCATAGACACAAGATTAACAGAAGTCCACCTTGTCAAAAACTAATCTATGACTAACTAGGAAAATGCTTCTACATACCCAAACAACATGATTAGACTCAATTCGATCAAATTTGAGTAAATTCAATGTTGAATTAAATTTACCCATTGACACAGTCTTAGTCAATACATTAACTAGATTTTCTTCAAATGTAATTTTTTCTATTTTGACTTGTTCATTGGTCAAAATGTCAGAAATGAAGTTTAGTCTAACATCTATGTGCTTCGTCTTCTTATGAAAGATGTTGTTATTTGATAAGTGTATAACACTTTATGAGTCACAAAAAACAATAAGCTACTACCAACAAAACCAAGTTTATTAGTAATAGTCATAAAGCCTCTTTAATGGCTTCAATCGATGCAACATATCTAGTCTTGGTAGTGGACAATGCAACACTGTGTTGCAAATTACTTTTTCAACCCACTATATATCTATTAAACATGAAGATATAATCTATCAATGACCTTCGTTTGTCTAAATCTAAAAGATTGTAAAATCATAATAACCTTTTACAAAAAATTTATCAGCCACATTGACACAATATTTCAAGTCAACATCACAAGACCTTTTCATATATCTCATAAGTCATTTAGTTGCATTCCAATGTTTCATATTAGGTTTACTCATGAACCAACTTACCGAACGAATAACATAAGTTATATCATGTCAAGAACCAATCATAACATATATTAAGTTACCACCAACATTAGAATAAAGGATATCTCTTATAAATTCAGAGTCAATAGGAGATAAATCATGCAAAACAAACTTCAATTTGAAATGTGCATATATAAGAGTATTTACAGACTTAGCATTATCTATGTTATACAAACTTGACAGCTTTTTAACATAACCAGGCTGAAACAAAGTCAAGATACTATTATCCCTATCTTTTATAATATCCATGCCAAGTGATCTTTTAGTATTACCTAAATTTTTCATTTCAAATTTGGTTTTCATAAGTCTTTTAACCTATTCAAGTCATCCACATCTTTAGAAAAAAATTAATAGGTTATCAACATATATAATCAAACAAGTGTAACTACCTTTCATGATTTTTGAAAATAAACATAATGGTCATAATTACATCTAAAAAACAAATGAACATTACAAAATCATCAAATCTTTTGTACCATTTCCTAGGAGATCATTTCAAACCATACAAAGATTTATGTAATAAACATACCTTATCTTCATAACTAGTTTTACAAACCTTGAAGTTGTTTCATAAAAAATTGTTCTTCTAAATTACCATGTAGGAATGCAATTGTGGTATCTAATTGTTCTAATTCCACGTTAAGCAATGCAACAATAAACAAAATGAAGTGAATAAAAGTATATTTAACTATAGGATAAAAGACTTTAGGATAATCTATACCTTCAACTTGAGAAAAACCCTTAACAACTACCACAACTTTAAATCTAGCTTCTTTAACACTAGATATATCGAGTTTCCTCCTAAAAATCCATTTGCATCCTATAACTTTATTTTTTTTAGTCTTTCAACTAGGAACTAGGTTTTATTTATTTATTTTTTTTTGTAAAGAGCCATTTCAAATTTCATAATGTTAAGCCAATGTGTTTTATATTTACTTACATGCTTGAGTATAATTTATGAGTTCATTCATCTCAATAGTGCCACATTAGTGTCTTTAATGTGAAACACATAAGCTATAAGGTCAGCTTGAGCAAGTCTAGTAAGTGGTCTAGTTTCTCTTGTAACTCTATCCTTAGCCAATTGATAATAAGAGAGATCATAGTCATTAACATCATTTAGTCTTAAAGTTTGATCTTGTGATAATTGTTGATCCAAGCCTCTGTCGTCATGTTTTGAAGTAGGAATCAAACTTTGACCCAAATCAGGTTCACTATACGACTTTTAAGATTGTTAACTATTGAAGTTAGATTGTTCCACCTTAATTTAAACCTGTCTAGACTTACTAATTTGGTTAGAATTAAAGAAATCTTGATAAAAAACATAAATTTATTACAAGTCCCTACTAATAACACATTTCTTTTAATCTACCAATCAAACCTTATACCTTTAACACTTATAAGATACCTAAAAATATTGCTTTAAGTCCTCTAGTCAATTTTCCTTAGTTAACATGAATATAGGCCAAACATTCAACACGTCCAAAGGGATTTAATTTAGGCAGTCTTTCAAACCACAATTCCATAGGTATTTGAGGAATATGATCTATTAATCAAATAACATGTAATGGCAACAACTTTAGCCCAAAAATGTTTACTTAACCTTGAGTTAGCTAGCATGCATCTAATTTTGTTCAATATGGTCATATTCATTCTTTCAGACAGTCTATTCTAATAGGGTGTATCTGTACAAATTTTATGTCTTAAAATTCTATATGAGTTACAAAAAATTTGAAAATTCTTTGTCATAAAACTCTAACCCATTATAAAATCTTAAAACTATTACTTTTTTATTAGTTTGATTTTCAGCTAAAATACCAAATGTTTGGTTTTAAGAGAACTAATGCTAGTAACAAATTAAGAGAAATATTTGAAAGTAAGTGTTTATTCAAGTAAATTGACAAAACATGACTGATACCAATGCCTATTTATAGGCTTGCAAATGACTAAATTACAGAAGAAATATGAAACTAGCCCTTACTTTCTTTAACAAAAAAAGAACAGAAAATAATTTCAGATTTTCTGAAGATATTTTGCTAACAATATAACTAATCTTGAGAAGATACTACAAAATTTTGTTGCAATAGATTTTGAATCATATCTCCAACACTCCCCTTTGATTCAAAATCACTTACTCCAAGCAAGGCTTTAAGAAAAGCATGTCTCTGACTTGATAATGCTTTGGTGAAGATGTCTGCAACTTGAACTTTAGTATTGTAAAACTTCATAATTATTTCTCCTTTGGTGACCAATTCTCAATTGAAATGGAATCTTAACTTGATATGCTTTGTTCTTCCACGAAATGTCAGGTTTTTTGACATTGCAATTGTTGATTTATTATCACAATACAATTCAGTTCCTTTTTCGTACTTTTGCTACAAATCGCTCAATATTCTCCTGAGCCAAATGCATTGACAAGCTGCTGTAGTAGCAGCCACATACTCTGCCTTTACTGTTGACAAGGCTGTTGTTGCTTGTTTCTTGGAGTTCCATGTGATAACACTTAATCTTATGTAGTGACCCCCGCACCAAGCCTACTGTGCGTAACTATTTAAAATATATATATAAATATATATAATATCATACTAAAATTTTGCTTGTGACGGAGACCCCTACAAGGAAAAGGGAAACTTAACTGCTACTTAAAATAATTTAAAACTGAATACGGAAGTGGGAAATACCAATACTGTAATAAAATAAGTCATAATGATTATTTTGAAAATCCCAGGCTACTCATGTATAAAATCATGTTATCCATACATTGCATACTATAGTATAATACACACATATAAATACATAAAAAAATGTCATTAAAGCATGCAAACCGAAACACAATACTAGCTACCGAGCCATGTCCCCAAAACCTCACAGCTGCATTGCCACATCTCAGTCCCCAACTCACTAACCTGCAAAACAGAAAGGAAGGGAAAGGGGTGAGTGACAAAATCACTCAGTAAGCATTTCCTATCTCTCACATAAACAGGTCATTGAGCACAAATTGATCTCAAATCAGACCTCGAGTTCTCTGTTTACTGTTTTCTTATCATCTTGTTATACTTTCTTTACAGTAGCTTATTCATTCTTTTCTTATTCTCTTATTTCTTTACTTTATTAAATTCTTGATTTCAGAGGTTTCATCTGTTTTATGCTTTGTACTTTGCTTTTATCTCATCTGTTTCTCATGAATGCTATACATGACATGATATGCATGCTCTGATGTCATATAAATCTCATTAGTTATAAAACTTTGCCTCTCGAGCCTGATTTTCTGAAAACTCTTTCTTTTCTGAAATCTTTTCTGATATAAAGCTCTGATCCGAAGATTCTCATATATATACATATAGTATAACTAAAGCTGTATTAGAAAGTACTGTATCTAAAAAATATCTCTACTATGCTGGCTAGACTAATGAACATAGGGATTCGGTACCTTGGTCGTGTGAGCTCAAACCTATGATAAAACTACTCGTGTACGACCATGTCCTCTCTAGCGTACCATGGTTTCCCTCTCTAGTAGACGTGCAAACTCACAGGTACCCCCTCGTATCTACCCCTAACTGATGTCCAAAACATCGTATATATATACTTTTTAAAATATACTCTTGGATCCTTAGATCCCTTTTTGAAAATATCTCATATGGCATGTTGTGCCCAATGCTTGATAATCATGCATGATATGATATTTTCTCTTATTATTCTTATGTTTCTCATATTTAGAATTCACTTAGGATTGTTTATGGTAGCTTATTTTTACTTAATACATGCTTTAGAATCTTTTTTTCTAGTTTTTTTCAAGACACACAAGTGTGCTATGCTTGTGTGAAGGCACACGGGGCCGTTATCAAGTCGTGCCCTTGGCTGTGCAAGCTTCTGAAAAATAAAACATGAGACTTGGCTAGCCACACGGGCGTGTGGTGCAAATACACGGGCTTGCATAACCTGGCACATGACATATATCGTACTACACAGGCATGCAACTACCTCAACACCATCTCGTGGCTTACCTATACGGGCATGTAGAATTGGAATTAGACACACGGGCGTGTGCATTCAGGTACACAGGCATGTGCACTCGGGTACATAGGCATGTGCACTCGCGTATACGAGCGTGTGTTTGCATTTTCACACGCACACGGATAACATGCAAGGTCGTGTTCCATGCAAAATTAAGGCCATACGGACGTGTCCCCTTGGGTGCACGGGCGTGTGCTCAACCCAGATTCTAGAGATGTATTTGGAAATCCAGAAAATCTCACTGAAACACATCCAAATCTTATACATTTCTTAATCAAACATAAACACAACATATATACATGTCAATAAATCTTCTCATCTCATTCAATCATCATAAAGCATGCCAAATCTCAAGCATTTCTCATAAGAATCATACCTAAGCACATAAATATCATACATTTCATTCTCATCTCACAAATTATCATTCCAAGCATCACATTATCATCGAATCATGTTGGAAAACATCTACATTACACAACA
The DNA here is from genome assembly GCA_026122585.1 of Anacardium occidentale. NCBI lineage: Eukaryota > Viridiplantae > Streptophyta > Magnoliopsida > Sapindales > Anacardiaceae > Anacardium > Anacardium occidentale. The sequence continues at coordinate 96,432 of JAJEJH010000872.1, read as the reverse complement.
ACCATCCAAGAAGCTTAAAAATTAGGAAAATATGCTGGAAACCTAAGTGAAATAGGTAAAGAAATACTTACCTCTAGTCATGGCATATGGATCTCTCTCCTTAGTTACTTCTGGATCTCTAACTAGGATAGTGGCTGCTGGTTGGACGGATTCTTGCCTAGGGTTTCCTAGAAAAGGAGAAGAAAAGAAGCTGAAGGAAAATGAAATGGCGAAATGCGAGAAACTAAAGCATTTATCGCACTTCTCTCCTGGCTCACGAGCGTGCGTCTCAAACACACTGGCATGTGCCCCTCAAAAATCTGAAATCTCTCTCTCCTCGCGCCATACATGAAATATTCTTCCTAGAATATCCATGTATAAGCCACAAAAGGCCTCTAAAAGACTTTTATACCCTCAAACCCTCTCAGAACCATTTCCTAACTAGAAATCTCTCTTTTACCCTTAGTCTTAGAGCCTAAAATGATAATTCTATCCTTGGGCTATTACATTGTAGCCCAAACACATTTCCAGTAATGCTTCTTTTATCGTCTAATGAGTTTGCCCAATTACTGTCAATAAAGCCAACCAATCTAAAATTGGATACATAAGTGTACCAAACTCCATAATTCAATGTCCTTGTTATATACTGCAAAATCCTCTTTGTTGCTCTATAGTGTTGCATTGATGGATAGCTCATGAATCTTGACACAACTCTAATCGAAAATGAAATGTCCAATCTTGTGTGTGTTAAATAAATCAATCCACCAACTAAACTTCTAAATTACTTTTGATTTGCTTCTTCAAATCCATCTTCATGCTGTAATTTTTTATTCACATCCATTGGAGAAGCTACCATCTTACAATTAGACATATTGAATTTCTTTAACAATTTTGCTGCATACTTTTTTTGGCAAATGAACACTCTAGCTTTATCTTGTAATATCTCTAGACCAAGAAAGTAATGCAACAATCCCAAATTTGTCATTTTGAACTTGCCCATCATGCTAAACTTGAACTCATCTACAAGTATTGAATTTGACCCCATGTAGATTATATCATTTACATATAAGCAGACTATGATGAAATTAGTGATGCCTTACCTCTTTTGATATAGAGTAGGCTCATTTTCACTCATTGCAAAACCCATTTGTCGAAAATACACATTAATTTTACTGTACCATGCTAGTGGGGCTTGCTTTAAGCCATAAAGACCTTTTTTTTTAACTTATACACTTTTCCATCTTGCCCACTAATCACAAAACCTTCAAGTTGTGAGAAATATACTTGTTCTTCAAGTTCACCATTAAGAAATGTCGATTTTATGTCAAATTGGTACACCTTCCATTTGAGTAATGCTGCCAATGCCAAGATCTTTCACATTGTTTCAAATCGGGCCACCAAGGAAAATGTCTCCACATAATTAATCCCTTGCTACTAAAAGTATCCTTTTATAACCAATCTAGCCTTATGCTTTTGAACACTTCCATCTGTATGAAATTTTGTCTTAAAAATCCACTTTAAGCTTATTAGATTCTTTCCATTAGGCAAGTCTGTTAGCTCCCAGGTCGAGTTCTTTTGTATGGATTCAAGCTCTTCTTTCATTGCCCTTTTCCACTCTTCTTTTTCTACTGCCTCTTTATAAGTTGTTGAGTCTAGAGCTAATAGAGCAAATTCCTCTAATTTGTAGATTTTCCTTAGTGATCTGACTTTTCTAGGTAGTGTTTCCTCTGAAGATTCACTTGTTGTATTTGGTGTAATTTTTGGGTTATGTTCAATTGGAGTAAAAGTTGGTGAATTAACTAAGGTTGAGCTTATTTCCTCAATTAATGGAATATGAGATTGATCATCTTTGTTGTCGTTGTTATTACTCCAAGTCCAGCCCATATCCTTAATAAACACTACATTTTTATTGACAATTTTCTTGCCAGTAATTGGGTTATGCAATTTATATGCTTGGGATTTAGAACAATATCCAATGAAAATACATTTCACTGATTTTTCATCTAGTTTTCGCGATTTTGAGAATCTATTAAAGCATAAGCAATACAACCAAAAACTTTTAAATGACTTACACTTGGTTTGCTTCCTTTCCATGTTTCATATGAAGTATAATTTTGGACCGCTTTTGTTGGGGAAAGATTCAACAAGTATAGTACTATTGCAACTGCTTCTGCCCAATATGAATTTGATAGTCCTTTTTCTTTCAATAGACTTCTCGCCATCTCTACCACAGTTCTATTTTTATGTTTTACCACTTCATTTTGCTTCAAAGTATATGATGCCGTTAGCTCATATTGAATTCTATTTTTCTCAGAAAATTGATTAAATTTCTTTCAAAAATTCACCCCTTCTGTCCATGCGTAGTGCTTTTATACTGGTACTGTTTTGCTTTTCAACCAATGCTTTGAATTTCTTGAAATTTTCAAATGTTTCTAACTTGGATTTAAGGAAATATACTCAACTTACTCTACTGAAGTCATCCGTGAAAAGAAAAAAGTAATAACTTTAATACTTGATTTTTTTGTTTCAAAAAATAAGCTCAAACTCTTCTTAAATACTCATGAACTAAAGAAAGAAAGTAATGTGTATTAGAGAGAGTTTGATACTTAAAGCTATGTGAGTAGATGCACTCTAGTACTACTTTGGATCCATGTGTGGCTTATACAAATTTCAATCTTTATGACTTTTCTAAGACACAATTCTTACAAAAATCTATATTACTTATGCACTAAGAATCTATCATTTTTTGCTTATAGAGTTCTTGTAGGCCTACCATGCTTATGTTCCCTAACCTTATATATCATAGAAGAGTTTCATTAGACTTTGCTAAACGAGATGCTATTAACTCACCCATGACACACTTTTTCAAAATATACAACCCATGTGTTAATGTACCCTCTATTACAACCAATACCTCTCTTATTACCCTAAGCACTCCATTTTCAACTTTGTAAGTATTCATCTTAGAATCTAACAAACTTAAGGAAATTAAATTTCACCTACGTTTTGGAACTAGCCTAACATCTTTTGGAATCTTAATAGTACCATCTAACATTCTAATTCTAGCATTCCTTGTTCTTATTACCTCATATAACTCATTATTACCCATCAAGAATTTCCCACTATTTAAGTGTTTCAAATTTAGGAACCAATTTTTACAGTTTGATGCGAAAAGTACAACTTAAGTTTACAACCTATTCTTCCTTAAAAGCTCTCTCATTTAGTGTCATGACTTTAGCACTATCATAACAGTCTAATAAATTAATAGTGTCATGGTTATTAGAATTAATAAAGAATTGTTTTTATTCGGACAATTTTTCCTTGGGGTGTCCTTTATGACAATGCCAACAAACGAAAGTCTTTTTCCCTCTAGACTAAGACCTTAAGGACCATTTATTTTTAATGTTTGATTTCCTTTTAAATGTACCCTAACTTGTAATCCCTTATCAACAAATTTCTTTTCAATTTGAATTTTTAAATCCTTTAACCTAAGAACACTTTAGACATCATCAAGTGGCAATGACTCCTTACCATACTTAATAGCAACTTTAATATTTTTAAAAGGTTCAAGCAATGGGTTTAAAATTATAATTACTTAATTTTCATTAGAAAAATTTTCATTAATATTGGCCAAATTAATGGTAATTTTATTAAACTCATTAGGCATATCTTCTAAAGACTTACTAGGATCCATCTTAAACCTGAACAATTGTACCTTTAAGCAAATTTTATTGGTTAAGGATCTAGTCATACAAAGGGTGTGGAGGTCTTTACTATATATTATTGTTCACTGTATTTTATTTATTGATATCATATATTATTCCTTTTTTTTTTTTTTTTTCCCATTGTTGAAAATCATCATTAATATATAGTAGAAATCTCATAAATACGTAATTAAAAATACGCATACGGAAGCTAAAATCATGAAAGTATAAAATAAGGTAATATATATGTACTAAAACACATTATACACACACACACACACACACACACACACACACATATATGTATGTATACACAAAAACATATGAAAACTATTCATGATATATATATAAATTGTGCAAATATACATGTGTGAAAACTATGTAAAGTATGCGAGTCATCAACATGTTGTCTAGTCAAAACCAAATCCCATCTACAACTATCTCGTGCCCAGCTTAGCCTTTAAATCATTATTCTACAAGAAAAAAAAAACTTTAGGGAGTGAGTGGCGAGTCACTCAATAATCATGTTCTATCTCTACTCACAAGTTGATTTCTGTCTTATTTTGCTTTCATGACTTGTCATAGTGTTTCTTGATTTCATATCTCATTGTTTTATATGTTCTATTTATTGCCTGACATTCTATGGTTATCTTATCTTTGTTTATAATTTTTTCTTTGTTATAGGTAAAACTATGTATAACATGATATGAAATATACTGAAATCATGTCTATACTAAAAACTATAAATTAACCTTTAGGTCTACTTTCTAAAAATAAAAATTATGACTTGAACACTTGTAATGGAAACATATTTAAATATATATATATATAAGCTACATCTGAAAGTATTGTATCTAAAAATATCTACTGTGTTAATGAAATTGATGAATATATTGATTCGGTACCCTAATCATGTGAGTTCAATCCTACTAAAGTTACTAATGCATGATCAACATTCCCTTTAACGAGCTTGGTCAAAGACAATGTCCTTTTAACAGACTTGTAGACTTCCTATTTAATAAGATCGTGATTTTCTTGCATGTTAGTGCTAATTTGATGTTGGCACGTGACCATGACCTTACAAGCACGATTATACCGCTCATGCTTATCTAGATGTATACAGTCAAGAAACATGACCATGAGGATGCTAAAACATGACTACACAGTCATGTGCTCAGAAGCACACGATTATGTGTCATGTCATGTTTTGCTTATATAATATCACATATAAAAATTCTAGAACCATGCTAATCTTAACTAATACACATTTATACTTATTCAATCAGTTTCATGTACTCAACATATCACTTAAGTATAAATTTATTTCATTACTAACATCAAAACTCATCATATCTTTCACTGGTTAATCCCACATACCATACACATACATAAACATACATATTTCCAAGCAAGCAACCTCATCCAATCACTTTATTTCTTCATCTTATTACTTATTCATGTTGTTTCAAGCATCAAACATATATCAACAACATCACAAAAAAAAACAAAGGAAGAAAAGGTAAGAAAAACTTACCTTTAGCCATGGATGTTATCTTTGTCTCTCTCTCTCTAAAGCTGAATCTCATTCTCTAGCTAGATTTGCTATTATTGATTGTTCTCTCTCAACTTTATGGTTGGGGTTCTTTAGAAAGAAGAGGAAAATTAGGTGAATTTTTATTTGAAAATGAAAGGAAATTTTACTTTATATATGGTTGTGAGCATAGCTAGGATGCACGGTCATGCTCTTATGAAAATCTTAGATTTTTAGGTTTTCTCATACTATGTATGAACAAGTCTCCTAATAAGACCCATGCACATGCCATATATGACTTCTAAATGACTATTTTACCCCTAAACTCTCTCAACTCTATTTTTTATCATAAAATTTCACTTTTAACCTTGATTTTTATTGTAAAAAGACCATTTAAACCCACAGTAATACAAATAGACTCCAATTTAAGTCAAATTTTAGTAACAATATCAAGACCATCAACTTATCTAAACATATTATCAGATAAATGTAAAATTAAATACTATAAGCAAGTTTGATTACCTCTAATTTTTGTGCATCCAACATGGCATTAGAATTAGCACTTTCTTTACCAAGTACTTAAGCACTCCAAATAATTCTCAACACAAAGTTATAATAACAGAAGCTAATATTTACAAGAGACAACAAAGTAATAGTAAACAATGTACACATAACTTATGTATTCAAAAAATCAATATATATATATATATATATATAAAGAGAGAGAGAGAGAGAAAGAGGGGATTCTTTAATGATTCATACATAAAAAATTGCAATATGTTCAAAGAGTTTTATACAATGCAGGCACTAGCATGAGTGTCAGTGTTCCGCTAGTTCAAGTGTTAGTGTTGGCCAAGTCAGAGTGATGGGGGCGAAACTAAGTTCCATGGGTGCCAAGCCAAGAGTCATGTATGCTAGTCCATAGTTGTAGGTGATTAGTCTAACGCACATGGAGTTACGAGCAGGTAGTGTAATGCACGTAAACTCATGGGTGGGCACTCTAATGCATGTGGAGTTGTAAGAAAGTAGGCCAACATGCGGGAAGTCACAAGCGAAAGCAGCATTTCAATTTGAAATGAATCTAGTCTTGAAGCTTTTTCTATACTATGTAAATGTAATATGACAAGTATGATTGTAATGTGAGAATTATAAAAACTCAATGCAATGATTTTCTAGAAAGGGGACATGATTGCTCAAACATGAGGCACGTTGATTGTCGTAGTTCAGATTATCAGCCCAAAAAGTTACTAAATAGCAATATTAGTCAAATTGAGCAATATATTAACAAAATCCATATCCTAATTTCAACAAGCAAAAGCTAATTTGATGGAACAAGAGAGCTATTCAATTAAAAAAAAAAAAAAAACAGCAAGAATTGACAAAACGACCAATCGAACACAGCTCTAGTACCACTTGTTATATATTATAGGATCGATTTTATTGCCACCTTGATTAACTATTTCAAATTTTCATTTCTAGAAATAATGATTGCAATTTCAATTAAACATAACGTACAACACAAACATATGAACAATAAAAAAATCAAGAACACACAAATTATTAGGTTTAGATTTTGCTAGCAAAATTGTACATCCAAGGTAGTATGGATGGATTCGAACCGAATATATTCGGATCGTTTTTGAGTTCGGCTCGAATAAACCTGAAACGAATTAAACGAACCCGAACCCAAACTACAATTTTAAAATTCAATGAACACGAGCCCGAATACGAACTATGCGAACAGAATACGAATACGAATCCGAACTTAAAATAATAATTTTTTAATTATATTTTATTAATTATTTGTATTAATTATACTTTTTAATAAATATAAAAACGAATTATACGAACCGAATATGAATACGAACTTAATTATATGAACCGAACACAAATACGAACTTTACTATAAAAATATTCGACGAACATGAACACAAATCCGAACTCGAACAATATGAAACGAGTCTGAACACGAACATGTTACTATTTATGTTTGGTTCGGTTTGAATCTAACCCTACAAGGTAGAGATATTCTTTTAGTTAATCCACTTAAAACTCTTCCGAGGTTACACAGTCAAGTATATGGTTACCAAGATCTAAGAATCTAAAATCAAGACTCAAGAAAACCAAATCAAGAAACCAAGAACTAAACCTCGCACTGGCTTTACAAAAAAAAATGGAGACAACATTGATCGAAACAAGTAGTAACCAAATAGACTCAACCTTTTTAAACCAAGTGTTTTCAATAATATTACCAAACTACCCCTACATTCTTTAATCAATTACAAAATTGTGAAGACACAAAATTAGATCTCTACCCCTCATTCAATCGGTTCACCGACACAAGATTTACACATATCATAATCAAATGTTAACCATTTATTCCACAAGGAATATATTAACCGATTCCCTCAAATAGTAATTGTTAGATTTAGACGAAGCTCATTTGATAATAGGAGAATGATTATTTCTCATCTGAACTATGTTTAAATAACGAGTTTTCATATTAAAATTGAAAACAAAAATCTTTTCACTTTCTGTCCAAATTTGTCTGTCAGTAGTAATTTATTTAATTAATTTTAAAAGTTTAATTTTATTTTAAAAAATTTAAATCGAAAAAATATGATTTAATTCTTTTTTGTCTTTTTTGTTTCTCTCCTTCTCTTTCTTAATTCACACAAGATTGTCTCAACCAACCTGACACTATCACCATTTTTTCTTTATCAGTCTTTTTCTTTGTTCACATCACGAAGAATTACTCATCTTCATTTCTCTCTCAATCAAAATAAAAAAATAATAATAAAAGAAAAAGAAGAAGAAAAAGAGAAGGAAATGGGCTAACCACAAGAGTAGGAGACAACATGAACAAGCTTGAGATCAAACAAAAACGTAAAAGTGAAGAGAAAGCCGTGTAAGGAATTCAACCAAAGGCTTTGATTAGGAAATTTGTCCAAAATGAATCAAACATAATCTTATTAGAAAGACAATTATATATCTATTTGTTTGCAATTTAATCTTCTTGAATTTACATATGAGGTGTGATACCTAATCTGATATAGAAAATCATGTATTAAGAGATGTTAATGTGTTCAAAAACATCTTCAAAACAACGTAAAAAAGAGATAATCGTCTTATTGCTAGTTAAATTTGAGATATTAACAGTTTCAGTCTATATTTATATGCAAATTAATGTAATACCATTTTAGTTGATATCGTGTGTAAAAATGAAAAAGACGATGTGATTTTTTAAAATAAATTGTAAAATGATAGTTTTATCATCTTAATATTATAAAAGTAATTTTGTCTATTTATATTATCTTATTATGTAATAATATAATTTATTAACCTACCTAACAGGAGGTGGGTATGTATCATTTTTCGAATTTAATCATGAAGATTTATTGTTTTACTATGATCTAGGTAAAAAAAAAATCTTTCCCTTTAATAAATTATTTTATCTTATTTTAATATCAGTATAGCTAAATGAAGTGTTCATCTAATTATGTTATCCCGAAATCAATAAAGGCGTTTGTTTTTCAACCAATAATGCATATGTCCATTAGGGTTCAAATTAATTGAACGGGGGAAAGTTGCGAAGACAAACTAGTATTTGTGGTTAATTGTAGGACCATGGAGGGATCGCAATCACATGCTGCCGTCAAGAACTTGAGTCTAAACAATATGCAGATGACAGTACAGGACCTTCTGGACACACAATCTTACGAAATATCTTCCACTTACATTGAATCTCTACCGTCCATTCCTAAACTTATCATCCCACATTTAACTCATTACTCTTTCTAAGTAATTTAATAATACACCGACCTCAGTCTCTTTTATATAATCTTAGTCTCCAGTCATTTGTCTTCTGAAGGCTTCTCCGGCTTGCCTTTTTTTACCTGGGAGGGAAACACACAGAACATTTAAAAAAAAATTTTACTTCTTCTCTCTATTCTCTGCAACACAACTTAGCCAATTGGGGTTGTGCTTGGTAGAGATTTTGTCTTTGTAATTCTATAAGTTATTTTGTTGTAGGATACAGGTGGTCTGGTTTCGTTTTGGATTTCGTTTTGTGGGTTGTGTTTGGTTTTTTAATTTGTGGACTTGAAAAGGAGAAAGTTTGAGTTTTGTTTGATTGGCTGATTGGTTTTGGAGAAAAATGGCTAATGGAGAAGAGAAAAGCAATGACTTGTATGCAGTTTTGGGATTGAACAAAGAATGCACAGAAACAGAGCTGAGAAATGCCTATAAGAAACTTGCACTGGTTAGAGTTAAACTCAGTTCTTCAACTGATATGGTTTTGTTTCGATCACCGTCTCTTTTCAATCAACTGGGTTGACCTACAAATTCTCAAACTGTTTTTAAAATCGCTTCTTCTAATATGGTCTTTGTTTGTGCATGGCCGTCAATAATGTAATAAACCCTTCAAAAGGCTAATTTTTCTGTGTCATGATTCAGCATGCTAAGCTTTGTTATGGTGCATTTGATCAACGGAAAAAAAAAAAAAAAAAATTTGTTATAATAAATTTTTATCATTCTTCTCTTGATTTGGTCTTTGCGCATGACTCTTCCATATTATTTGATTGGGTCCTTTTGCTTCGAACGAGTCCTCTAGTTTCTGGGTTCTTGGACACCCTGTTGAAAAGTGAATAAAATTGAATCGGAAAGTAACTTCTTATTCCCTGGAAATTCTCTTAAATTTGTAGTGAAAGTTCTTTTTTTTGGAATATAGAGATGGCACCCAGATCGTTGTTCGGCTGGGGGAAATTCAAAATTTGTTGAGGAAGCCAAGAAGAAATTTCAGGCCATTCAACAGGCCTATTCTGGTGAATTTTCTAAATTCCAAGTTATATAACTGTTTTAGTATTTTGTGCAGTTCGCATTATAAGGAATGCACTATTTTATAACTTTATGTTATAATAATGGAGGACTACTATATATACGAGATGCTGTTTTATGTACAGTTCTGTCTGACACCAACAAGAGGTTTCTGTACGACGTAGGCATCTATGACAGTGATGATGACGATCAAAATGTTTGTTACATCCACAACCATACCCATAAGTCCTTGGGCTATATTTGTTAAATTGAAAAGTTTAGTGAACTTATCGGAATTTGCATACAGGGAATCGGTGATTTCTTGAATGAAATGGCATGCATGATGAGCCAGACAAAGACTAGTGTAAGTTTATTATTCTTTCTTGTGGGTAAATTTTACAGCTTGGCATTGGAATTTCAAGTTAAGTAGATGTGGCTTTTTTCTAGATGTATTCAGGCTTTTTTAACTCTAGTTGTTGGCCAAAGAATCATGGTATAAAGATTTCTTCCCAATTTGATTGTAAATGGGTTCCTTCGTCACTAGTCCGATATTGGTCAATTTTCTATCAGGCTCAGAGTCTCTGCCTTTATGATGACATGATACTCTGCGTGTGGCAATCTCTGAAAATCATTTTTTGATGGGCCCATTTTTTTGGTTTTGGCCAATCACTTACGAGGTCTTTGTGTGGACTGAGAAGGTTTGTCGAATACTGATGGTATCAAAGACTTTGTGGACCCCCATAAAAATTGTGATTTGGAAGCATTTAATAATTCATCTATAAAATTTCCTCTAGATTAAGCATCAAGCAAATTTACTAGTTTGATTAGGAAGTTGCAGTTAATCAGTTGGTTCATGATAGATTCACCTAATTAGGTTTAACAGGTTATTATGCAACATTTTTTGGTGATGGATATAACATATAAATGGCAGGAAAATGGGGAGGACAGTTTTGAGGAATTGCAGGAGTTGTTTGAAGAGATGTTTCAGGGGGATGTTGAGGCATTCAGTACTAGTTCGTGTTCTACTTCATCATCGTCATTTGTGTCTTACAGCCATAGTTCAAATTTAAACAAGCGCAATTCATCTGAAGTGACTTCTGGGAAGACGAAAGCAGAGGGTTCCTCTAGTTTCAATGCTCATTTTCAGAGTTTCTGTTTTGGGGTAAGTGATTATGTTTCATTTATTGATGTTGTTGAGACATATTTCTTAACAGCTTAAGATTTCTTGTGACCGGGGATTAGTTCAGTCCTTGGGAAGAGCCACTGCTGTGAGTTTAAACTTTGAGTCGCACACTACAAAATTTACTCTGGAATACATGTTGATTATCATATTCACGAAATATTTTCAGTTGTAGATTTTCATGCCTCAGTAGTGTTTTTATTGATACAATCTTTGAATGCTACGAAGAGAGGTGGAACACCAGCAAAATTTCATGAAGGGGAGGGCAGTAAGAGGAGGAATTGCAGGAGGAGCAGGCAGTAGCCAAATACACATCAAAAAACAAAAATTTTCATCTGGCTATAATCTCTCGTCCCATGATCATTCAAATATTTCTGCTTCATGATGCACTAGTTGACATATCATCAATGGTTGCTAATCCAATCCCAGCATTTGGGCCAAATTTACCATATTAACAGAACCCCACAAGAGGTAAAGCCATTGCAGTCCTGATGACCGACGCAGACTCACAGTTGGAGAAGCCTTGAATTATTGCTTGGAGGATGCTGAGCACCAGCAGCATTGAAGCAGAAGCTATAACCAACATTAGTTGTTTACCTTGGCTTTCTTGCTTGAGGGTTTAGTTCAATAGGGAATAGATAATTGTAAGAGCTTATCAAACATTTCAGCTAAGTTTCCTTTATGTTACATTTTCATTTAATCTTTCCGCAGTTATCATACAATGGAAGCTTTACAAATTTATGTGCATATGCATATAAATCTAAAAGGCCCCTTTTGTTCCCGATACATTTCTTAATCTATTCTATGGTTTCAATGACGATATGTCCTAAGAGATACTACACCAGAGAAAGCATTTCGTAACCATACCTGTACCTCTCTGACAATATTATTTAAATGACATATCAAAGGGATATCTAAGAAGGTATTTTGTGAATTTTGACTTTCGGTTATCTTTATTAAAAGGGTGTTTCCTGCTATCAATATACGTGATATTTCGATCAATAATTGACCCTATTCAGCATCTAGTTGTGACTTCAATTTCTTTCCAGATTTTTTCTATCAGTGAGCCATAGGTCCCAATTTTGTGATCAATTTTGCTCAAGTCTGTAGCAGAGACGTGAAATGGGTCCAGCCCTGGTAATGAAACAAACTATCCAGATACCAAAAGTGGGTCTATGAGATGTCAAATACCAAAACTAGCTATGGCTACTTCGATAAGGTGGGCAACTAGGCTCTACACCACGTGGTAAATGACCCCACATATGAGGTCAGTTACCGTGAACATCATGGCACAAAACTCAGCATAAAGCCTCGACTGTCCGCTTTTCGGCCTTGATGGTAAGAGGCAAACAATAGAGTTAGAGCATAATAATTTTTTGGTTTTATTTAGGGGAATAAAAGGAAGTTTTCCGAAAGAAGCAGGTGCAAATAAAAGAGGATTAAATGATTTAAGGTTATTTTCATTTAGAGTATTTAATTGTATTGTTAAGGTCGCTGTCCTATAATCATGTCTTTTGTTTATTAATTGTATTCATTTATGTATTATTATTATTATTATTATTGTTATTATTGTATTTATATATTTTATAATATTAATAATGTTAGGTAGAGGTATTTCAAATATATTGTTTATTTAAATATATATTGTATCTTTAGCATGATATAACTGAGATAATAAATTCAGATGATTGATTGTACTTTCTATGTATCTATATAGTGATTATACTATAATTGATCTGTAGTCTGAACATCATTATGAAATCATGACACAAGTGATGGTATAAAGATTACCGTAGTGTGCATGATTCCATCGTGAGGTGATAGCGGCTTGCACACACAAAGGTTGTTGTTTGAAACCTAGTCCTACACATGAGTGCATAATTTAGTTGTCATATTTATTGGATAGACTTAATGATAAGAATCCCATATAAATGGTGTTACTTATGTCTATAGATTAATCCTCATAACTTGATGAGTACATGTCCTTTGATTTGAAATCTAACAGACCATCTCATATTATGAGTGATACCATTTGACATCATCAAACATATCATTATAATTAGAGTGTTATAAAGATGAATGATTGATCTTATCATGATTAGTGTGAAGACTATGGTAGATCAATATAGGATTTGTTAATCTCAAATATGAGATGAGTGTCTTAGTTAAGTTGTCTAGAACCATGAGTCTGTGATCATGGTTAATCTAATCTCAGTTTGGACATATGCATTTATATGGATATCCAGAATATACATATATCTATATATTAGCTTTGTGAGATATAATGACAAAGAGATCATATTGTTTGTTAATTGTCAAGTTGATCATACCCTAAGTTTTTTGTTAACATTCTACTATTCAAGTGAACATAATGCCTTATTAGAGGTCATTCATAGTCTGTGTCTAGATTCAACTTAAATGTAGATATTGCCAAGATGGTAAATGACTTATGGGTCACATACTATAAAGCTAATAGATTGAGATAAAAAATTGTTGTTCTAGTGAATGCATCATAGTGTGATATCATATTAAACTAGCCAAATCTATTCGAATCGAATTAAAAAGTAAGGGTTAAGATTTGTCTTGATGTAGGATCGTGTATCTCCATGATAGTTGATGGAATCCTAACGTGTTTAGATAAAATTAGTTTGACTAATTAAACGTTCAAATAATTTGATGAGTCTTAAGCATGGATGCCCTATGTACGAGCATACATGAAGTTATTTGAATGATTATTGAATCATATGAATGTTACAAATTATGCATAACATGGATAAGTAATAACAATTACCAAATATGTATGTATGAGTGTGACACTTTGTGCATGGGTGTACATGTCATGGTTATAGACGTGCATGCTTTATAGTCATGTTTGTGACTAGCTTCCTATATAAGTGAATGCGATGAATTTTCATGTAGTGACTTGCATTTTTTTTGCATAATCGGCACACGATCATATGCAAGCAAAACAGCTCTTATGTGAAGACCATGTGCTGCCAGTGTTAAGAAGTCATGTGAGCTTCAGGAATTTTAAGCATCAGTCATAAAGATATGAAGTACAATTGTGTGTCTTATGCATACGATTGTGCATCCTTGGCACATATCTTAAATTTGATCATTGAAAGTCTGCTCGAGGCCATAAATACAACAAGCACGACCATGCATTTAGAAAATTCATTATAGAAACATCCTTTTCAACCAACCTAACAGATAGTTGGAATTTATGGAAACGGATCTTTACGATTTCAAGCAATAAATCAAGTACAAAATGAGGCCATTTTGAGAAGAAAGAGGTTAGAAAAGTGGATTACACAACCAAGCCTTTTCTTTTTTACAATTACTCACTAAGAAATCTCTCATAAGCTCACACTTGTAGTCATTTCAGAGAGTTGTACTTCATTGTGTGTTTTAGCCTATTTAGAGGTGATTTCACACTTTCTTGTATTGATAAATCACTTGTAAAAAAAGCGAAATTCCCTCGTCAAAAAACTATTGTATCTTCAGTGTTAGAAGATAGTGGAACTTCAATTAGGTGGTGATTGAAGAAGAGAATGTAGAAGACTTGTGTTTAGAGCTTCGAACTTTTATAAATTCGACTGAGCAATCTCTAACTCTTCTCCCTTAATCCTGTCTTTTATCTGAATTATCTTTATAGTGTGATTTATTTGGTTTCAATGCTTAGTTATCTTGTAGTTAAGAATTTGAAGCTTTATAAAATTTTAAATAATCTTATTCACCCTCTCTCTAAGATTATTTCCCTAGCCATTAAGGTTTTCAATTGGTATCAAAGCTTGGTCTCTAGCAATTTTATAAAGTCTGATGATTTTCAGAGTAAAAGATCCAAAATATAATGACTAGCACTTTCATACCAATTTTCAGTAAGGGTCAATACATAACTAGGCCACCTTTGTTTTATGAAGTTAATTACACTCAATGGAAAATTAGGATGAGATTACACATTAGGTCAATACATGACAAGTTATGGAAAATCATAGAATATGGTGACTTAGTACCCATAAACCCTAGGGCAAAATTACCTAAAGATGAGAGTGAATATACAAATAAAGATGAAAAGTTATTAAGTTTAAATGCTAACGCAATTAATATCTTGTTTTATGCTTTGGATTTTACATAATTCAATAGACTTTCTATATGTGAATCAACAAAGGAAGTTTAGACAATTCTCCAAACTATACATGAAGGAACAAGTCAAGTAAAAGAGTCTGATATAAAGCTGTTGTTCTGAGAATATGAGTTGTTTGAAATGAGGGTTAATGAGAGCGTAACCAATATGTACAAACGGTTCTCTAACCTAGTAAATAACCTAAAAGGATTAGGGAAGATATTTAAAAGTGTAGAATTGACAAAACAACACAATAACCATTAGAAATTTGCTTCTAACAAAGTGCGTTACTAAATTTCTCCAATAAGAGTTCATGAGAATATGTAACTAATTAAGTTGGATAAAGCTATATAGATTCCAAACAACAAATAAACCAAACTTACACCCACAAACTAATCCTTCAATTTTCCATTAATAATTCAATATGTCAAATATAGTTTATAGGCTCTACATAGCTTGCATCTATCATTATGCATTCATAAACCACAATCTCTATTCACGATGTATAAACCAACTTAATAGTATCATGTTTTGTATACAATAATTTCAACACTTCATAACCACATACAAACCAGTCCTTTAATTGACTGGATTTCATCAATATGTATTTCTAGTAGATATAAAACATCTCATCAATTCTTAATTACAAACTTACTAGTTTTTATCTGAAGAGTGATGGCTACTTGATGGATGGGATAACTATGACTCACAAATGAACAAACCATACATATTAATTTTGAATTAATTACATTATTTGAAAAAATTTATTATATGAACATATCCTATATACATTACCTCTCTACTAGGTTGTCGGTCATTTTGAGATGGTGGTATGCCCAACGATGCACAAATCCTAGATAATTGAGAATGAACTATGTTCATATTATTACTATAATCTTTTTGCAATGTTTCAGTTGCTCTTCTAATTCTCTTATTCTTTCGATATTGTAAGACACCTCAGAAGGGTATTACTGTTCACTGTTTAATAAAATAATAATAAATAAATAAAGAAAATATGGTCAATAATACCCGACCGAAATGCTCAACTGAACTAAAATATCGCAGCGGAAATACCTGTGGTACATTGTATACATACATATATACATGCCCAAATAAAACTTGCATATATTAAAATATTCGCGGAGAACATATACATGTGCATACAACAAAACTGAAGTAAACTGGATCCCAAATAGCAGCAGACTCCTCTTCCCAGCTCCCAACAACCTACCTGCAAGAGAAAGGAAAGTAGGGAGTGAGTGATAAAATCACCCAGTAAGCACTTCATATCCACAGACCCCAAACCAACCCTTCTCGAAGGATTCCACAACACCACACACAGGACAAGCTCAAACTGACAACCATGCTGACAAGCACCACTTCTATGACCGGATACTGCCTCATACCCAGTCGTAAAATACGTATATGAGTATACGTAAACAACCGAGAGTGAAGAGTAATACGAACCGAAAACTCGACTCTCCAAACTCTGAAACGGATACTCATAACTGCACTGATCTGAACTGATACTGAACTGAAACTGAACTGATGCTGAACTAATACTGATACTGATACTGAACTGGTACTGATACTGATCTGAACTGAAACTTACGTGTCACTACATGGCTTATCGTATTCTGTTCAATTACTGTTGTTTACTGTCTTATCATTCTCGGAATAATATGCTGATGTGTCATATAACAATGACATGCTATGCAATAAGCTGAAAACATAGCTAGGCCTGGGCCTGCATACTGAAAATAGTTTTCTGAAAACTGTTCATGAAAACTAAGCTGTTGGATCCTGGGATCCCATAACTGAAAATCATGCAAAAGCTTTATCTGAAAGCTATGCAGAAAACTGTGTACCCTGGGGTACCTAATATGCTGAAAACTATGCTGCGCAGACTGATGAATACAGGGATTTGACACCTTGGCCATATGAGTTTCCTCTGCAAACACGTGCCACAAACTGTATGGCCCACGTGATGCCATCAGGCCTCGGCCTGGAAACATATCTGAACTGAGCGCCTTGCGCTATACTCATCTGATCCTCGGACTAGGAAAAACATAAACTGCTAGCTGAGCAACCCGGCACATGCCAATACATAGGGCTAGTATTGAGTATATAACTCCTGGTGACACGGGTGCTGAAACTCACAAGTGCCCCCTCGTATTCACCTTTGAAAACTGTGTTTTTCAACTGAAAACATGAATTCGGATCCTCGGATCCGTCTCTGAAAACTCTGAATGGCATGTCATGCTATGCATATGCATATGATGCATCATGTATTCTTATTTGAGCTCAATTTACTGTTTGCTATCCATTGGATAGGGTTTACTGTGCACATTTCTCACTTAAAGCTTAATATCTCATTTTGGCCTGACGCACGGGCGTGCGTGTCGCGTGCACGGGCTTGCGTGAACTCGCACGGGACCGTGACCAAGTCGTGCATATGGTCGTGCGCGATTCTGGAATTTCAAAGCATTTTCTCACATTTCACTGGGTGCACGGGCGTGCATGAACTATGCACGGTCGTGACCCCTCAAATTAGGTCACGCACGGGCACGTAAACACGGCCGTGACCATGCAGAATACGCAGCGTACACGGGCGTGCGTCCTGCTCTGCACCTCCATGACCACTCGGAATCAACACGATTCCGGCCACAAACACAACCCAAACTCAAATCAAGCATAAATCACATGCCAAACACTTCAAATAACCATAAATACTCTTCCAGTCACTCCAAGCCTCCAGCCAAACATCCAACTCAACACAAACATATAAAAGCATACTTTCTCGCACATGAGCATAAACACATACATAAACCATCATCCCAATCGTCTCAAATTGTCATCAACACACAAAGAGAATGTCACAAGCATGCTGGGAACGAATTTCATGCCTCAAACAAGCAACCAAACCAAACAAAATCGCAAGGGAAAGAGGAAAGAAGTGCCTACCTCTTGACATGCTTTCTCTCTCAAGAAGCTCACGAATCAAACTTGATTGGAAGATCTTGGAAGCTGCTCTCCACTTCTAGGGCGTGAATCCTCTGAAAATCGAAGGAAATTTGGGTGAAAAATGAGTTTGGAAACGGCTAAGCTCGACTTAAACTCAAGACAGCTGGAAAAATGCTCATGCACGGGCGTGCATCTACCACGCACGGTCGTGCATCCCGGGAAAATTACAAAAATGTCATTTTCCCGCGCTCGCATGCAAATCCTCTCAAACAGATCCATGCACAAGCCCTCAAACTCAAGGAAAACTCCACTTTCACCCCAAAACTCTCTCACAACCCTAGGAAACTCAAGAATCACAAACTGACCCCGGATCTGGGATGTTACAGATATTATCATTATTCACACCTGAAGGGCCACCTAAGTGGTGAGACGATAATGTCAATGCCCTGTGCATGCTAGGAGTGGGACCTAATTCTAATCCACGCACCTGACTCTTTCTAGTCCCATCACTTGAGCACATGCATTGTCTCCTATCTTAGGAAGACTTACATTTGATTCTCAGATAGAACTTTATAACTCATTTATCTTCTCTTGGATGAGTTCTTAAACCTATTATAAAAAGCAATTTTCTACTAATTTCATTTCTCATTAACATAAATAAAGTTACACAAACTAAACTTACAATTGCATGTGTAGAGTCCTGATCAATTGGTCTTCCGTTTTTATAAGTTTGATGGGTTACTATAAACACCTTGGCTTGTGACGGTTGTTCACCATTGATGTTTGTTCCTCGTATTTGAAAGGATACATTTATTATATGAACATATTATATAGTTAACAAAATGCAAATCAACTAACCATTTCATCCATTAATCGTGCAATACTCTTTGTTCTTCTAGTATGTGGTATTATTTAAACAGAACGAGTCCTTCTATTTGTTCCACTATGTCTCTGAGACAAAACAAATGGTCAAGAAAGAGAAAAATTTCGTCATTACATACCTGGTCAAGAAAAAGCAAAAATTATTATACCTTCCCCTATTTTGAATTCCACTGTATAATAAGTGTCATTTACTGATCTTTTAAAAATTTTTTCGATTTATTATTGACAAGATCATTAATATTGAGATACTTTTCATAGTACTCTGTTTTCAAGTTATACTTATAATTTTTTCAATTCTTATCCAGAGATTGTAACACCCATTTGTCTTCTTCTAGAGGATATATAAACCTTGCCTAAAAAATAAAATTTCTATTACATTGTGTTCTTTGCCCTGCGATAAGTAATACAATAGTTTAGATAGATAATAAATGCAATCTTACCTTAACAAGTCCAAGGATCTTCTCCTTCTCTGATGCCAAAATTCGCCTTCATTCTTGTATATTTAAAGAGAGCAATTGACAATTTCTTGCTAAAGTTCCCAAACACACGAGCTTCAAGACCAACTTCTTGGTTTATCTCATTAAACTATACATATACCTTCTCACCTAGGTACATATTCTGAACATTAATTATCAAAGTTGGTCTCTGTCGTCTTCTTTCCAATTTATGACCTATAACACAGAAGATGAATAATAATAGATTAAAATCTTAATTGATAATAACATGTAATAAATTTCAATAATATGTTATCCTTTACCAACTGTGGCTGATGTGCTCTCTTAGTCTTGAGTTGATGCTTTAACGCTTTGAGAGGATTACTCAATGAACACCATTCATAAATTTCTCTTTTTCAGTATTTTCAAGCTGTAATCTATAAAAAAAAAAAAAAAATTTCGTTACTCATAAATTCATATGCAGATATACGTAATAAATAAATAAATATATATAAAAGGTTACAATATCTAGATAAAAAAATCAATAACACATCTCATATATTCAATTAGAAGTCACATCAAATATGAATTTTTAGTTTGACCTTAATTAACACTGTCATCATCATCATCCCGTATCTGTTGGCCTGTAAACACATCGACAAAAATGTTGTTTATATCACTCTTAACCAAAATAAAATCATCATTTTCTATCTTTATCTGTCTTTCTGAATAATGAATAATTAAACTATCAACTCTATTCACGTCAATATCTCCGTCAGAAGCAATATCTCCTAAATCAAAGGTATCTCTAGGCCTTATTGGCAAAGAAACAAACCATTGTTCATCTTTTTGATCTTGGACAAAGATAACTTGTTGAGCTTAAGATGCAAACACAAAAGGTTTATCAAGAATATGATCGCCTGTGTGAATTAGGTGAGCAAAACTTATTAGTATAAATCTTTGTACGTCCTATGTTATCCCTCTACTGTGAGTAACATCAACCCAATCACATCTGAATAATACAATCTTAAATTCATCATAATAGTTAAGCTTAACAACATCAGTTAATGTACCATAGTAAATCATATCACCTAACACTAGCCTTGAATCACTAGTACTTGCATAACTTTGGGTTGTCACGGGTTAGTAAACTCAATTTCTCCACAAGAGTAATGGAAGCAACATTGGTTTAACTTCCACTATCTATTATTACTTAACAAACCCTCTACTTGACAAAAAACCTAGTTTGAAACAAGTTCTCCCTTTGATCATCTTGCGAATTGACTTGGGCATATAACAATCTCTTAAGGACTAACAATTCCCCTTGATCAAGATCAACTAGTTATTCTCCCCTACTTTCTTCCTCAATCTCTTCATCTTGAAAGGTCTTTTCAATAATCGTAATCTTTATTAAGGTCATGGCATTATTGTTAGAACTAGTAGCTTAGAAGTGACTATAGTTATGACACTTGAAACACTTGTTATTCCTAAGTGCATTTCTACTAGCCTCATCTTACACCTTAGGTTTATCCTTACTAGATTCAATAACTTTCCACTTACTAAAATCCTTAGGTGGAATATCAGGTTTGGTATACGATGGAGACCCCTTATAATAGCTACTCTACTTGAAAGCTTTCTTAAAGGTAGTGAATCTTATGACCTTAAGTCATCTCTCCGCTTTTATGACTAGGTTACATACATCATAGAAAGAATGGTAGGCTTGTAACTCCACCTTATAAGTTATTTCTCTATTTAAACCTCCCACAAACCTAACTATAATATGCTGTTTCTTTTCCAGTATATCACTCTTTTTAGAATTTTTGAATTCCCTCACATAATCCTCTACCTTATAGCCCTCTTGCTTCAAATTATAGAGTTTGAAGTAAAGTCCATCTTATGGTTTTCAAGAAGGAATCTCTTCTTTAACTTGTCTGATGATCTTTCTCTCTTCTTTTATCACTCTCTTTCTTTCTTTTTTCATATTCTCCTACTATAGTGAGGCATAGCCTTTGAACTTCAAGGTAGTTACCCTACACTTTTTGTCATCATTGTAGCCTTTGTAGTAAAAAAATCTCTTAATTTTAAGCCACGGTCATTATCTTTTTCCCTTTTATTTTCTCTCTTATGGAGTTTGGGTTTATTATTTGAGTCACTAGACAAAGATACTCTTTTATCATGTAAGGGTGTATAGATTATGGTCATTTACCTATAGTAGATGGTTCTATCATAGTGGTTTGAGCTCTATGATGAATAATAGAAGGGTCATCTCTTAGCGGTAGGGGTTTTTTAGCTAGGTTTTGGTCATTGGAACCTCGGTTTTGTATCACCTTGGCCAAATCTTGGGACATGTTATACATCAATTGAGTGAGAGTCTCAAATTTTTCATATAACTCTGCCCTCAAGTCTTGTATTTAGCTTTCCAATCTTATGTCACCAATCCTTTAAGGTAGTGGAGGGGATTGGGATCTCTCTTTACTAACCATGAAGTGAATTACCTTAAGTTATTTTGAGTTAGAGAAGTGTTTGAGATAGAAATAAGGTGAATTAAGGTTCTGTGAACAATATTTTCATGTTATAGACAGTAATTTTGGAAGGTGAATAGTATTTTTAAGGGTTATGAATTGAAAGAGGTAAGTATTTGGGCCAATTAAGTTAGATGTATGAGTATTGGGTTTGGCATTTGTAGTAGCAAATGGATGGGATGTATAGTGGGAAAATATGCTTGATGAAGGTAATAAGTTAACAATTTTGAGCTTAATAAATGCTTAGGATGGCTAGACGTATAAGTTTACAAGACACAAGGAATGGTATTGATGAAGGTGAAGACAAAAACTATTAAGGTGACAAGGATAAGCAAAATTTGAACCAATTTCTCTCATCTCGGTTCTTTTCTTCCCTTACATAGATGCAACAAATTTCCCATTACAAAACCCTATTCTTCAACGCAAAACTTGCATATAAGAATTGACTTCAATACAACCATAAATTTTCAATGTCTTTAAGTGAACTTCCATAATAAAAAAAAATCACCATATTACAACCTACACCTTTGATGCCATAAATGATCAATAACCATTCAAACTAGATCAAGTTTCATTCACCACACCAATAAGCAATCAACTATTCCAATAGTACACCACATGTAACACTTACTTGGAATGTAATATATCATGCAAGGATGAGAAACAAGTTTAAAGGAAATTCCACCAGCTTGCTTCAATCATCACCGATTCTTCCCTGCTATTAGAATTGGACAAAGATGAAAATTAAAATCCAAGAACCACCAAGTATCAAGGATGTTCAATGGAGGAAAGCTTACAAGCTTCTTTTGATTATATTTCTTAATCAATCAAAATTGCTTTTTTAAATAAGAGAGAAAAGCTTATATAGGTGTTTTACATGCAAGACAAAGTAATTAAAATGCCTTTGATACAAATTAGAGAAAGGAAATAGAAGAAAGAAATAAAAATAACAAAAATCTCAACATTTTCTATAATATACAGGGAGGCTATATAGGTATATGTGCTAAATTGTGTTTGGGCAAAAAGCATACACTACAGTGCCATGCCATAACATGTACAATGCATGTAGTCCAAAATATAGGTGTTGCAACATGGCACTACAACACTTGTAAATGATTTTATTCTTCTTGGGCACCGTAACATGGCTTCGCAATAGGTAACTTTTGTCCCCCTTGCTTCCTCTTGCTAGTTTCTACTTCTTTGAGGCTTGATTCACTACAAATCACTTTTTCATTGTTAAAAGAATATTTTAAGGTATTTGAGGCTTTGAAAATACTAGCAAAGTTGTCCTAAAGCCATCATAAATTGATAGGAAAGGATTTGACTCCATCAAACAAGCTAAGGTTTGGGAATTAGCATTTGTGTCAATGGTGTCAAAAACTTGGTTGCATTAATTTTTAAACCTAACTTCATAGTAAATGTATTAGGTCCTAGTACTATGAGAAATATTTTGGATTTTCGTATCCATAGAAATGTGTAAATACCAAGACGACATCACCCTAAACTTTATCTAAACTAATGAATATGAATTGAAAATTAAACTAAAACTAAAATAAACATGAAAACAAGCAATGAAGACTTGAGACTATATAATTCATCTAGATAAAATATACGAGAGGATACTAAGACTTCGAATTCACTAATCCACTTTAAGGTAAACTCACTAAGTGACTGAAGATATTTTGTTATTCATGTGACAATGGAAATCCTTAATTTGATCAATATTCTTTCTCAAGCAATATCAATCCTATTATACAATCTAATAGTCTATATATATTTATATAGGTTTAATTAGATGAAAATACATTGACGTTCTATGGAATCCAATAACTTTCAACATAAGCCTATTGTGCCAATAACTATTACTTGTATCAAGTCAATGGATCTATAGTTCATATTCTCTTAGCTTTTATGCAACATCACCTCTCAGTCTTAGTCATACAATAGAATTCTTATTAAAAGTTGATCAAGTTTTTTATAAGCATTAAGTTCAAAATACGAACTTTTCATGAAAAAACAACTCTTCAATCAAAATCAAGAAACATTACAAATTCATGAACTAGCTAACCCTAGTCTTAGAAAGAATATTTATTTCATCATTAAACAAGAAACAACACATATATTCAAGAATAATATAATGGAGATAAAGAATGAAACACAATGAAATCCTTCAATTTTTATTTAAATCTTCTGATAATCTTCTCATGGTTACTATTTGTGTTGTTTGATTAATTGAATCTTCAAAAAAATAAAAAATCAAGAAAGTCTCAAAATTGTGTGAAAACTCTCTTTAAGAATATCGTAGGGTAGTTCTCCTTCCTCAGGTAAGATTACAATTAATATATATATATATATATAAAATCTAAGGTTAGAAAAGAGTTTCAAAAAATACGGATTCCTGTTACATAATGTTACGTTATAGCACCATGTTATGACACTAAGTTTTTGTTATTTTTGCATGCTTCAATGTTACGACACCATGCTGCAAAACTGAGTTTCTAGATTTTTGCTACATTTGGCATTGTAGCACTGTGTTACAGTGTAGAGCTTCTAGAATCTAAATTTTCAGTCTTCACACTATAGCCCTGGATGTCAAGATTTACTTCGATTTTGAATCATCTCATTTGGACTTTAGAATCTCAAGTCATGACTATTTTAATCCTTAGTGGTCAGACACAAAATTTCATTAAGAAAACTTGAATTTGTGGCAATGGTTGAAGGCCCAAAAAAATTCAGATTTTTCCTTAAAATAGCTTTCTGAAAAGCTTGAGATGTCTACTACAAGTTTCTTAAAGACTACTTTTTCATTAAAAAGCTTAAACTTAGTGAAAGCCCTTTTTCTCTTGTTGTGGTGCATAATGCTTTCCTTCCCTTTTTATGGTTTAGTCACTCATTCTTACTCTAAATAGATTTGAACCACTGGCTTGTCTTTCATAAATGTCCTTTTTGACTTGATTTGTATTAAATTCATATCAAAACCAAACATGAAAACCTGTAATCCTAAAATATGCACATAATAAGGGTAAAATGGTCAAATCATTCCTAAAATTCTATAAATTGACCATAAATTATGCATACAATTGACACTTATCAAAAGCAGTTAAATTATATGTCAACCATCTAATTATTCAAGCTTAGACTTCTATGTTAACACTTTACTAGATGGGTGCTCATTATGTCTTACTATAAGCTAGTGATGGTTTGTGTTTAGATTTTATATAAATTCAAATGCTATTAGATCAATAAAAAGCTTGTGGATCACCAACAATAAGGTTCGTTAAACTTCAAAAACTTAAGAAATAGGTGAATATAAAGTTAGACTGACTTGTTAAATCTATTTGGATAAGGTTAACAACCAATACATATATTTGGCATAACACACGATCATCCATCTCTTAGGAGTATGCCTGAGTGTTGAATGACATTCTTATTATTGGGTTGAAATGTTTGTGTATGCCTATAAGTTTGACATAAACTTGTGTGTCTGAGTCAGTATAAAGACAATTGCCTAACAAGTTATAAAAAAAAAAAAAAATTGTTCCCTAATAATGTATTATGACACACAACTATGTGTTTAACGTTCCACAATTGTACATGTGATGCATGACTATGTATTTTTGTGCATGGCCATGCACCTGCCCTAATGTATGAAGAAAGAGTCGTCTCTTTTATTACA
This sequence comes from Anacardium occidentale, assembly GCA_026122585.1. NCBI lineage: Eukaryota > Viridiplantae > Streptophyta > Magnoliopsida > Sapindales > Anacardiaceae > Anacardium > Anacardium occidentale. Next base: position 70,622 of record JAJEJH010000872.1, on the reverse strand, counting down.
AACTAAGAGTTTCAAAAATCACTAAAAATTTCTCTCGCTTTTATAAGGATTCAAAACTTCCTATAGTATAAGGAATGCCTAATTGAGTTTTTGAATGTTCATACTCTGTATAAATATGACAAATATTATTCTAAGAAGGTTGGCATAAGAGCTTGATTTTTTGAAATTAGTAAATAGGGTAAGAAAAAGGGTAAATCAAGAGTTTTTATGTTTTTAAGTTGATTTAAATTAATAGAAGAGGTAAAATATTCTTTAGAGCTTTATGTTAGGCCATATACATGTCAACCTAAAAGGCTGCCATGTGTACAGTGCGGTAGGCAAGAGAATTTTTAAATTTTCATCATATACGATCATGTGTCTCATGGTGCATGACTGTGCATGTTGTGTTTTGGCATACTTCATATAAAACAACTTTGTTCATGCATTTTTTTATAAATTTTCAAATTTCCATTTGTAAACCTTTTAGAGAAGGAGCTTCAAAGAGTAGAAGGGGAGTTGTTAGTAAGTTAATCATGTAAGTAACCTTTTAAGCTTTAATGCTCGATCTGAATTTTGTGATTACGATTAGTTGTAATATGTGATTATATGTATGGTTTGATGTTAATTAAGATTATTTGATGACAAATCACATAAAATTAAGCAAGAGAAATGATAATTAAGCATGTAAGAATCTAGATCTAAGGTTAAATGTATGAAATATGAGTTGCATTATATGTTGATTAATTTAATTGCTAGAAGTTTCACCTAAGGTACGTTCTCTTGCTGATTTAAGTATATTTGTTGATTTAAAGTTATGGACATGAATAATATTGTTAATGAGTGTATGATCATGTTGTTGATATGTTTCTAAAGCATGATTAAGTGTATTTTAATTATGTAAAGAGTATTGAATGATAAATTGATGATAATATGTGATGTTGAAATATTTTGGTGATAGGTTGGTAGAGATCGATGGTTGTTTAGCCGAGATCCATTGTAATAAAGCACAATGCATGACCATGTGTGTAAGAAAAGCATGACCATACACTCGTATTCGTAGCATCATGATAACATGCACGATCACGTGAAACGTTAAAGGTGGTGACATAACCATAAGTTAATGAGTCACGATTGTGTACATATCAATTTCACATCAACTAGAATTTTGGAGGACATGGTCATACAACTTAAAAGGTGCATGACTATGCACATCATCCAGAACAGAAAAATAATAATGAGTAATTTAAAGATTTAATTATATAGAAAATTATGAAAAATATTAATCAAGCTAGCTTAATAAAATTTATGAATCCTATACATTTCAAGATATGGCATGCTAAGAAAAATGTTTTTTTTTTTTTAAGAAAAGACATGAAAATGTTTTATATATTTTCTAGTCTTTAGATTGAATACGCATGTTTTATGAAAGTAAAAAATATTATGTTCCTATCATCTTTTAGGGGTAGATACGAGGGGACATGTATAGGTTTGCATGCCCATTAGAGAATAAAATCAACGTTTGTAGAACGAATATGACCATTGACTAAGCTCGTTAAAGAAATGCTGGTCATACATTCGGTTTGAACTCACATGATTGGGATGTCAAATTTCTATATTCATCAGTATGATTAGCATACGAGTTTTTTTGAAAGTTCTTATGAAAGATAATGCTTTAATGATAAGTTTTATAATAAAGATATTTGGATCGCTTATGATAAATTTTTATGATAAGATTTTCAAATCGATTATGATGATTTCAAGAACATGACTTTTAAGCATGAAGCCTTTGGGCTAAGACATGATTTTCAACATGTTTTTAGTATGGCATTGATGTCATAGCATGATCAAGAGAAATGAAAAGTAAGATTTTTGAAAGATTAAGAAGAATGAATAATATAAGATAAGAAAAATTAAGACAGGACAATAAGATAAAAATAAGGAATTATTAAGTAAGAAAATTAAGACTATTAAAATATAAATTCAAGGATTAGAGTTATATATGTTAAGTTTAAGAGATTACTTGCTAAGTAACTTGTCACTTATTCTAGATTTGCTTATTACAGGTTAAGTTCTCTTACTTACTGAGTAGCTACACAGATGAGGCTATTGTTATCAAGATTACTTGATAGTTTGACATAGATTTTTTGTATAGTTTATGTTTACCATTTCTGATTTTAAAACAATTTATGTCGTACGGTTGCAATATTTCATGCTCTGCATTATGAATAATAAAGAGGTAGATTCAGTATATTTTGCATGATGTAAAATATTTTAATAAAAGTTTAATCAAAGAAATATTTCAAAAGTGAGTATTATTGTGATTGTAATGTTAATGTTCCGCAGATATCTGAAAAACGATTAAGTATGTATGTGATACTATTATATTAGAAAAAATATATAGTAGTATTAAAATTGTATAGTTGATCATCTCCATTGGGATCATTGCCACACAAAGATTTTAAAGATCTACTTTATAAGTATCGGTGGTTGATTTTACCATATATGTATATTACCCTAAAACAAGATCTTAGATAGGATGATTTGAGACTCTATTTGAAATTTTTAAATATATATTCCACTTCATGGTTGCAACGACTCATCTCACCCCAATAATACATCCCTAAATCCTATGTGGACACCATTATACATAGATGAACATGCATCATGAACGTCTATTCATCTTTTACTTTGATGCATGACCTTACGTCTAATGTGAACAAACATACATCTTTTCTCATCCTGAATCACTGTCATTCTAAGTTATGACCTTGTGCATGATCGTGTATATCTTTTATATGATCATTCATGCTCATTTCATAAACATCTACTTCTCTTGTGTTTATAGTTGTTCCTTCACCTAGGGGTAAAATTATCATTTCACACATACAAATAATTATACACTTTTTCATATGATCATTCATTGTGACCAATCCTATCTGACATAGACGATTCTATGAGTCTTTCTTTTGACTATCTAATATTTCTTGATGTTTATATCCAATCAATGAATGATCGTGCAACTCTTTCACATGGTTGTTCAATTATACAAAACCATAATTTTTACGTTGTCACAAATGTTCCTATCCTTGAAATAGTCATTCCTATACGTCTAGAATGGATTGTTCCAACTGTTTTTGACAAATTTTCACACCATAACAACATCAATCAATCCTTTATGGTCTCTAACACGTTATAACTTCATTTAAACTGATTTTAACAATAGATTAATTACTAAATTACTAATCAACAAACATGGTAATAGATAAGCTAGCTTCAGCTTGTTCAACAATCCAACACTAGAATTCATTTACACAACATACATACATTATATCAATCTCAAAATATCACTACCATGTCATATTAAACATCCCATAACTCATTTCTCTTAAACCATACATCCTAACAATTATGCATATATTTGTTGCATAACTGAATAAATATCATCAAGTATTTATTCTGATATGTTGACTACATTCACAACATATATATCATACTTAATCCAACCTCAAATCTTAAAACCAAAATTATACTTGGTAGTCCAAGCAGAAAGATTTCATTTTTTTTCTCTCCTTTTTCTTCATTGCAATTATCGTTGTTGAAAATCCCTATAGTCACTAGAAAATCGAAAAATCAAATATACTTGTTCATCTAAATAAGAAGATTTGATGACTTTTATGCACTAGGCCTTGTCATTTTTAACCTAACCTGCCACAAGACAACCTATTGTTGGCACTATTTTCATGTTGTATCAGCATGTTTTAGAAGGTATGACTAATTGGAGTCCTTGATATCTTTTCTTATAGAGTCCTGAAAGGAATATTCCAAGAGATTGACAGATTCTAGAGTTTGTTTTTCTTTTACAAAGCATTGAAAGAATGGCATGTCAAGAATTTATGGTATATGGGTATTTGTAGTGCCAACTAGAATTATGCAATATAAGGTCTTGCAAAAGAAAAAAAAAAAGGCTATGATAATAAAGATGTGATTTTTAGGATAATATTATTATCCGCTATATATAATGATTAGACAGTTATGAAATGAAAGTAAAGATAAAAATGATTTTTAAGGATATTTAGCTTGCTACTCAAAGGCCTTCGTCCACAGTTTTAGTATTTATCTATGGGAAAGTATTATGATAAAGTGTTAATGGTGTTTATAAAGAGATTTCTAGGGAAGGACTTTACTTCATAAATATCTCATCTATACAAGCCTTTATAGTCATAGGATAATGAGAAAAAGTTACAATCTTACCAATCATATTTAAATTGAATTCAAAATTAATTTCTTGTTTTGTTTCCTTAGGTATAAAATAATTATTTGATTCTAGTTATTGCTTTACTACATAGACATAGGATAAAGATGAAATGTATTTTCAAAAGTTGTTGCCTCTAGGCAAGAGTTGTTACCCACATGCTAAGTTGTATTAAAGGTATGTCTAGTGGTTGTTCATATAGCTTATTGATTTATTAGGTGTGGTACCTTAGGTTTAATTAAGGAAAAGTTTTATTGTATATTACATAGTAGCTCATCCTTGCATCGTGCGAGTTGATGGAAAATTATAGAATCTAGGTTTAAAGTATTTGATGTAAATCTTCATAATGTTGTACGGTTGTGTACAAGTTCCTAATTTAGCATGGAGGAAGGGAGAAAATAATGTTGAAAGTGAAGAAATTTAAGCAAAAAGTTGAAGAAAGTTGCAAGTTGATATTAAAATTAAGCTTGTTTAATCAAGGTGACAACAATTTGAGATTAGGATAATTAAACGTCAAAGCGTTTACTCGGGCAACCTGGATAGTGATTGCCAAGTGAGATGATTGAGAGTTGTGAAGTCCAATTTTCATGTCAAATCTCTCACACAAGATGTTTGGTCTTTTTAAATTAGCGCTTAAAAACTATTTTATAGAAGGCCTAACAAAATTGGGCTTTCCTTGAGGTCCACTGTGGACCAACTAAGAGTTTCTTACTCTGGGCCATGCTATTGCAAAGTAGACCGTTTCATAACATTTCTGTTGAACTTAAAGCTCAAAAGGTGGCCCCCAAGGAGACCCATATGGTGTGCTGGACAGTAATGTATGGGTTTGAGTTGTCTGGTTGCTATACAAAGATAATATTCATAAACTTATTCAATAGGTATTTGTGAGGTTATGTGTTCATTTAAAATTTTTATGATCCAACATAGTTAGTGATCTAGAATAAATCCAAAGATAAGGAGGACTAATTACATTGAAAAATATATCAATCTAGAAATTCTTTAAGGATGCTAGTTTGGACTGGCAAATTAAAAGAAAAAAATCTTGAAACAAAGTAGATTTGTTTTGGATGAAGAACATTTGCACAACCAAATACTTACTAAAAAAACAGACTTGACACATTCAACTCCAAGATTCAGTTGCCTTCGAGAATCCAAGAATATATGGATGAAGATTCAGCTGCTAGACTGAGAAATTGAAAAGATTTTTCAGCGGTAGAAAAGTCCAAGATGAACTATAGGTAGCCCAGTGATAATCATTACAAGTTGATGTTGAACTCAATTTGACATATTCAAATGGGTCCATTGTTGCTTACTTCCTAGGTTAATTGAATTTTTTTCATCAATCTTTTATTACACCATGTCAACTTGACATTAAATTCCCATCCAACATTTAATTAATTAAAGCAATGTTTTCATAGCCTTTCCCGTTCATGACATTACTACTGTTATATAAAAATTAGAACATTAGATAATCAAAGAGTATTGTAGTCTGATGACTCTAATTATTGAGACTCAAATTGAGTTTCAATAATTACTAAATTTTTCATTTTCAAACAACATTTGGTCTGGTGCATATGGCAAAATTTTTGCTTTCTTGGTAATATTCAATTAAATTAAATTTAATATATATATATATATAAATTGTAGTTTGGTAGTGTGACTCATTACTTACAATGGTATGATTTTGCATTTTTCTTAGTCACAATACCATGATTAAAGGAGAAAACAAAAGGTCAAGAATGTTGATGAAATCAAGGCCATATCACGGGTGACTTTTCTATTAAGAAATGAGACACCAAGTGAAAAATAAAATAAAATAGGACAGAAATTGGAAGAAAACAACTTGATGTAACATGTGAACAAATTGACTTATTTAATAATAATAACAATAATGTTTGCCTTCACTATCATAACTTACCTAACCAAACTAAATTATTTGGAGCAATTATATAAGGGCTATTGGCTAATGTGTGGTTCAAGTCTACGTGGAGAACAGCAAGAAATGTTTCTCCTGGGACCATTGATTGAATCTAAGGAACGTATATATTTTTTAGCTACATTGAATTTGGGGACCAAATAATTATGATGTTAATATAGTACCATTACAAAAATATTAAGGAAATTTATTTCAATAATCAACATTAAAATACATAACCAAAATTAATCACATTTTTTTATTCAAAACAGATATAATCACTAAAAATATTTAGACAAAAAGGCCCTTATATAAACAAATTCTCAAATTCATTTAAGAACATTTCAAATTCACCTAAATACTAGAATCTAGAACCACTGCATGAAACCACAACACAAACTGAAAGAAGGGCACAACTCCGACAACATCATCGCATGAATTCTAATGGTAATCAAATTGTTTCTTATCAAATTTTATATTTGATAATGATTAGAATGAAGCATTTTGATTATGATATAGAGCATTTTTGGCATTGAAATTCTGATTGGAACGTCAATCATAAAAGTCAATTTTCAGCTTGAATCTAGTTCGTTTTAGATGAAGTTTTTTTATAGAATAATGTTAAAGTAGATATAAAATATGTTGGTGTTAATTTCGTGATGGAAAATCATCTATTGGTGGTGGTTTCTCCAATTCATGTTATTTTCAGCACTATCGTGCATTACACGAACAGGAGCTAGAGGAAAAGTTGAAGGGTTTTTAGTTTATCAAAAAATAACACAAAATAGGGCACCTTCATTTAGTTTTCAATGCTTGGGAGGGTCTACTAGTCATGTGTTATACGAAGAGGGTATTCTAATATTTGCAAATTTAGGGGTATTTTGATATTTTCTAGTTTATAGGTGTTTTGATATTCCAGTTTAGGAGTTGGTTATCTTATGTTTATTGTGAAACTATAATGATATCTTTCAGTTTAGTGTATATCTCTATTTTAGGGTATTTTGACACGTAATTTTTGAATTTTCAGTTTATTTTTCATATAAAACATGTATTATGATAAATGATATATTTTTAGAGTATCTTGATGTGTATTGTTCAAAATTTTGGCTTTTTTTTTTTTTTTTAAGTAAAATGTACATTAGGATGAATAACATTTTTATAAGGGTCTTTTATGTTGTCCAATTTTGGGTTTTTACACAATTTTCAATTTTTTTTTTTTTGAATAGGACATGCATTATGGTAAGTAAGATATTTTTAGCTTTTTTTTTTTTTTATGTTTTCTATTATAGGGTTATTTGATGTACAATTTCAAAAATTCAATTTATTTTTTTGATTAAAACATGCAATATGATAAATAGAATATTTTGAGGGTTTTTTTGACATGTAGTTTTCAAACTTTTAGCTTCTAAGGTTGAATAAAATATGGATTATGATAACATATTTTTTTGGTTTTTTAATTTTTTCTATATTAAGGTTTTTTGACACGTAGTTTTGGATTAGTTTTTTTAACAAAATATGCAATATAATAAATAGCATTTTTTTTTTGTTGTTTTTGTACAAAGTAAAAGGTAGAGAACTAAAGTAGTTTGCTAGATATTCCAGGTCAAGTGCCACTATAAGGCATAGGCCATTACATGATATGTTAAACATGTGATGTCCACAATTGGGCACACATTGACACTCAAGCAATGGCACATTTTCTAGACAAAATGTTTTGGACACTTGCTTCAATTAAAGGACAATGGATTTAGTAGAGTGCTAGTACACTCATTTATTATGTCGGAGGTGGTGACAAAGAGTTTTAGTTTTAGATCAATGGAGTTGATGCGTGATACAACCCGTATGAATTCACCTTAATCACTAGCTAGGATTTAGTCATATATTAGAGATACAACTTTACTTATATGAAGTCAACGAGCATAAGATGTGAAAAATATATTTTGTTGGCTCAACATCAGTGACTTAAGTAGATCTATTGTGCAAATGGCACAAGAGATCGTAAAGGGATGACAACACTGACACTGTAAAGATAATGTTGTTACACCATCTTCATCAAGGCATACTAGGAATTGATAATAGAAAAGTGATATTCAAGGATGTATTAGAATTAGTTGATGATTTAGAGGCATATAATACATATCTATAAAGAGTACAGGTGTAGCATGTCATTAGTCAATTAATGAAGGACTACATCGATCAACTATCATCTAATCAAAGTTTAAAAATGAAGTCAATCTTAACGATGAAATATGGTATTTTAAGGTTTTTCTTAGCATTCTAGGTAAGTGTTTCATAACCGAAATTAAGAATATGTTAATAAATGAAGTATATAGTGTGGTAAATAAATTAAATGAAACATTCAACATAATTTTTTTTTCACGATTATGGATATATGAAACACTTGACACATTGGAGTCTTAGGTGTTTAGTAATTATAATGATTTATTTAGGAAATTTAGATATTTTAAGATGGAAGACAAGGGACATCCCTAAATAGGATGACATTGTTACCATTTTTTATGGAGACCTAATAAGAGAAAAATTTTATAAACATATGAAACTATTTATTTATGTTAGAGCTATGTTGATTAGTCAATTTTATCCGATAATGTTAACAATGAACAAGAAAATGTCAGTGTCAAAATGCGTATGTCCAAAAGTAGAGATAAAGGAAGACTAGTACACTTGTGTTGTTTATTACTTGAACATTTAAACTCATTGGCTTCACCTACTTTTGGGGCCTCTTTACATACTCCACCCTAGCCTTTAAACCTGTCAGAGTTAAGCCTATGTCTACTTTGAAACCATCTATCACTAACACCACTACATATCTACTCGTTGACACCCTTGTCATTAACCTTTCCATCATTAAGTTGTTCTTCATTGATTGCCTAGTTACATGGACAACTATACAAGATACACGAGTAACTTATCTAGATTGAGGCTCAAGTTGGTTAGATCAAAGCTCATCTAACTAACAGGGTTAGTTGGATGGAAGTAATTATAACATATGTTATTAAGTCATTATAAAATTAATAATATAAACTATTGTTTATCATATAACATGGTCCAAGGTTCAATGAGGGTCTATCTATATTACCCGCTAGGTAGTGTAACCTTTCCAATCCTTCTATTTAGCAAGGTATGTAAAACTATTTTTAAGTTGTCATGTTATTTGGATGTAAGCAAATAAAGTAGTTACTTATAAAAAAGCTACTACACATTTTTCTTCTTAAATTAATGAACTACTATTCAGCATTTTCCAAGGTCATGCAGTTATTAAAGGTCCATGTAGGTGACCCTTTATAGAAGGTACCATCTCATTAGTCAAAACAATAAGCATGGTAAGTAACTGTGATTTTGTACAACCATGTTTATGTCAAATTAATTTTTAATTATCTTATTCTATTTTTTGCAGTAATCGTATGACATTCAAGTCGATCTCATTAACATGTTGTCATAAGAGAAGGCAATTACATCTTTTGGGGTTTGTAAAGATTAATCATTTTCATTTATTGTGTTTATAAGTTACTATGGTTATAACCTTCGTAGGAGGGTGAGGTGACCGTGTTAGATGACATAGTAAATTTTATGTCCCCAAAATTCAAAATAACACATTAAGCCTCAGTGGCAATTGTAAATAATCAAGTAGGATGAAATTTTAGAATATTATAGCATCCCGGGATTAGAAATGTCTTTTAGGTTGGAAATTTGGGGTTAGATGTAAGATTTAGCAATAGATTGGGAGTTAGAAGAGTTTAGGAGTGAGATAGTAAGTTTCTAGAGCTAGTGTGGCTTACGCATGATTCTCCTTTAGGAGGTTCCTTTCATACGAAGCACGAGAAATAAAGTTTCTTGTTTTTTCCTTATGCATGACCGTGCACCATTTGATGCACTCCCGTGCATGCTTGTTAGAGGAGAGACATGATAAGTTTATAAGTTTTCTCACCCGTCCTTATCCATTTTCAGTTAAAGTTTTCTTTTGTTTTCAGAGAATCCTAACCCTAGAGTTGATTTACAGCATCCAGTAGCTCCCAATCCAGCTAGAGAGTGAAGCTATTATATAGAAAGAGAAGTAGAGCAGCCATGACAAGAGGTAAGTGTTTCCTTGCCTCTTCCTTGAGTTTCCCAGCATGTATGTAATGTTAAATGTTGTGTGTTTGTGTTCCTAGCATGCTTATGATTTATGTAAAGTAATTATACATTGATATGATGAAAAGGAAAGGATTATGAGGATGATTTCCACCCATGAACTTGTTTGATGCATATATGTGTGAAAAAATGTGATTATGTGATTATTTGATGCTTGAATTGGGAATGATGTGTTATTAACTAAATTGAATGGTGGATGAGTGTTGTTTGAAGTGTATGAAATGCATAGAAGTGTTTATTTATTGATTAATGGTGCGTTGAGCGGGATTCTGTAAGTTTCAAGCAAGTTTTACTGAAGCAGAGCAAGGCGCACGCCCGTGTGTCCTTGCACTTATAAGGTCACGCCCGTGTGCATGTTTTGTGAACGACTGAGTTTTAAAGGGGTCACAACTATGTGTCTGAGACGCACGACCATGCGTAAGCCAAATGTGTTAAAATTCTAGAAGCTAGCACATCTGGTTGCATGGTCGACGCACGACCCCATGTGTCTTCGTACACACCCGTGTGTCTTACCATGCACGCCTATGTGTCTTCTTGCACATCCATGCATTTGATCCTACGCCCATGTTCAAGCTAAATTTTCAAGAAATGATTTAAAATGAAGTAATCAACATGGGAAACCTTTCCAATAGCTATAAAACATTCTATAAGGATAAAATGAGAGAGAATAATACAACATGAGCATTGCATAACATGACATGCCAAGACATTAGCACAAAAAGGGATCAAGGGATCCGAAGACATTAGTTATTCAACATGTAGAACCCGATATCTAGGTTAGTTGTTTTGGGTGAACTCGAGGAAGCATCTGTGGGATTTCAACCTTCTGACTGCGATCAGATCATTTCAGTTTCAGCTTACTAGTATAAGGACTAGTATGAATGTATGTTTCAGCTTTCTAGCATTTTGCTAGATTGTTTCAGCCTACATGGCCAAGATGTCGAATCCTTATGTTCATCAGCCTGATCAACACAGCAGGTATCTTCAGATACATATAGAGATTCAAATTGCATACACATTTAGTATTTCAATATGATGCATTCAGCATGGCATGATACCATGACACTCATTTCATAGTATTAATTATTAAGGCAATCAAGAGAACAGATTAAGCAATATTCAGATTAATGAGCAAGCAATTTGTATAAGTGTTTAGGTCAAGGCAAGGTACGATTTTTGTTTTGCATGCTTGTTTGGGTTAGGGAAGTAGGGAATGCTTATTGGATGATTTTATCACTTACTCTTTTCTTTTCTTCCTTTCTTGCAGGTAGGTTTGGTGTTGGTAAGGCGCGAGTGGACCATGGCTAATGGGAGAAGGCTTTAGTTAGATTGTATAGTTGGCCTGGTAGGATTATTTGTACACATGTATGTACTCTGATGTAATGTACAGAAATATATATATATATATATGTAAAGTTAGATTTTGCCACCATTGTATATTAAAGTATTTAACTTACGCATGCATATGTATTAAGACTGTAGCAACTTTCTTTTCGTAGGACTCCTATTGCGTATACCGAAATTTTCAGTATATTATTATTATTAAAGAAATAATTTAGCAGCAGTGATGTGCGCGACAACGGGTCTTACAAATATTGTCATAGATATAGTGGTATATGATAGTGGGATAACTGTGCTTTTAGTCGGATGACATTTGGAGTTTTCTTAAAGACTTACAAGTTAATCTAAGTGAAGTTATTTGATAAACTTATAATGTATCTTGATGGATTTGGCTTTATTTTATGTATTTAATAAATTTCAGATTGACGTCCTAATCCATGTTGTCGTCGATAGTTATTCATAGGAGGTAATCGACTTAACCTTCCAATAGGACACTTTAACTACTTTACTAATCAATAGTATGGTATATGCAAATAAAGTTTGATCATTACAGTTAAATTGAATCAAGTAATTATTGTTAAAATTACAATAGGTTATACGTTTCATTTATAGTCAAGGTTGAAAACAATTTTCATAAATGCAGTTTATTCATTTACCCATATAAGAAAAAAGTTCTTTGACCAAAGCCCTAATTGGTCCTATCATCTATAGATCAAGAGACAAAAATAAAGACATGGTATGACAAAGTTAGGAGAATGGATACATGGGTGGTTTACCTATTGAGAGGGAAATCAAAGCAATTATTTTAGAAAATAGTTATAGAAGTGATGTAATTATTAAAAGACAAGGTTGGTGCATTACTTATAGTAATTGCATATAAAGTTAAAGGTTACGATGTATGTAATGTATCATCATAATGTTAAAATGGGTTTTTTAGGTTATAAATCAAGGTTAAAAGAGAGATTTTATAGCCAAAGCAGATTTATGAAGAGTTGAGAAAGTAGAATAGTATTTTAGAAGGCTTTATATGGCCTATGCTTGAAGTACGATGCCTGTGCATCCCTTGAGTATGGAGCATGACCATATACCATAGTGGCACACAACCGTGTGTCCCTCTTAAGTCAAGTAACCATATAAAGCATAAGATTATGTTTTTTAACTAGTTTCCCAATTTCTTTTCTTTTTTCCTTTAGCTAACCCTAGCCAAATTGAAGATTAAGGAGAAGATAGCTAAAGCTAGTAAATCTAGCTAGGATTTAGTCGGAGTTAAAGAGATAGAAGACTTAAGCAATTCTAGGTAATTTCTACTTTAACTCTTCCTTGTTTCCTTATTTCTTTAGCATGAATATCCTTATTCTAAGTGTGAGATGAGATTGGCATCATGTTTTAAGCCCTAAGCTATATATTTGTATGATAAGATAATATAAAATGAGAGATTTTGAGGTAAAATCATGCTTAATGTATATGTATGCATCTATGTGTTTGTGTATATATAGTTAAGCATGATTGACTGAGATTAGATGTTATAAGATAATGAAGGTCAATATAAGAAGTATGTTTATTGCATGTATGTATGTTAGAATAAGTTTGATTGGAGATTTGATTGAGATTTGGTTGAGTTTGGGTTGTGTTCTATAAGTTCCAAGAATGGAGTTGCAAAAGTAGAGTGTGATGCATGCCCATGCACTCGTCATACATGCCCATATGGTCACGTATTCTATGTGAGTCACGATCATGTAGTGCATGCATGAGTAGGGTTGAATGATAGTGCTTTTGGGGGATACAATCATGCAAATGAGGGTTGTGGTTGTGTGCCTTTCCTAATTTTGCATGACTGTGTGTAGGACCCGTCGCTACGAGTACCCCTGCTGCTGAATACTGAGAGGGCTATTTATTAATAATATGAAAATATGGGTACCCGCGACGGGAATCCTA